>MEHQ01003804.1:4565-59790 GCA_008828725.1 Saccharina japonica | reverse complement strand
CCCCCCCCCCCCCACCCCCACCGCGAGCGTGGTCGCTCATCCGATAGGCAGCGAGTGCAAGGCGAACTCACCGGGATTCCGACCTGACTTCGCCACTACCTCCGTGATTGCTCGAAGGGCACGGCCATACCTAACCACTCTTCTTACGTTCTTCCCATATAGATGCGAGGAAAGGGGGGCATGGGGCATGATCGATAAAAATCAGGAAAACATTACATCAACTCCAAAATAAGGGCGCGTACACCCCCGTCTGCCCCGTCTGCCCTGAAGGACGACCTCGGCCCACGAACCTCACTCCGAGCCCGCGCGCGCACACTTTAAAACCAGTAACTGACCACCCTTCTGCCCCTTGAACCGCACCTCTACCTTGTCAGTCTGGTGCCTTGGCCTGTTTCCCAACTGTGTGTCGTTGGCATGGTTCGCCGGGTCACCCCGCGTCAGGCAGTGCACAGCTACGTGCAACGCCGCCAACGTACGGGAAATCGTATTCGACGCGCAACATCTCAGGCACGGTCAACAAAGCAGGCCTTGCAACTGCCTGAGTCACTCGACGACCAAACAAAACAAAAACTCCTGATGAACCAATCAACATTCGAAACGTCATCCACAATGGGCGACCAGAGGAGAACGTGCGCTTAGCGGGGCTCGCAATTGAACCACCGGCGTACCGGGGGTCACGATGTAGGTGTAGATACGCCCCCCCCCCCCGGCGAGGCGCTGCTCCTGACCGAGGTGCAAAACTCCGTTTCGATAGAGCGGGCAGCCAATCTCCGTCAACAGCATCACAACATGTGCAGATGAAACACGACTGAACTCGACGAATGAAATAAATGCCCGACACCTCTAAATGCGACGTGTCAAACGAGCGGCGTAACCAACTACGGCGAAAATACATATACTTCGTACATTTTGTTCGGCAAACCGAAACCGTGGAATGGGGGCGGGAAACACCCCCTGTATCCTTTACAAAAACCACTCGGAATCGAGGCACAACCAACCCCCATAATGCTGTCGTCGCTCTAAGGATGAAATGCTAATCTGAAACATCTAAAAATGAGTACACTTTTAATCGATCGAATCTTGCAAAACTTTGCGCGCCAGGCGCAACCTCTACCGCACCCGCGAACACTTCGATAGGTAAACCGCTCAACATTTATACGTAGAGGTATCCCGTCTCGGAGCCGTCGCTTGGAAAAGTCCATCCCGCACGCTGTCTGACGCTAAACACGTCCAAATACAATTTGAAATATTGACTTTTTGTCTTGAACGAATGCATACACCATCAAACGTCGCACAACACCGAACTCACGGCGTGATACCCCGTACATAATTGTGGCGTTCATCATTGACGCTGACCATGCGCGGTAGGTTTGCCGCAATTGCAGTGTGGTACACGCTGAACTTCGAGCACTGCTGTACGACGCAGTACGGCAGCGGTGGTGTGTTAACTTTAGAAGCTGGGTTCATCTCTCGATAAGCTCGCTCTCTCGTTGAAAGCTGGGCCTGCCCGATGAGGGAAAGTACACGACAATACAACCAACCCCAAAGCCCCGCCCAACGAAATGATGTGCGGTTTGGTTCTGCACGATTTCATGGCGACAACACTGTCTTATGCCCCAATGATTGGTTTCGCAATACCGCCTAACACGGAGCAGTTAAAAAAAAAGGTATATCCATCAGAAACAGAACAAATAAAAGTAATGAAATGCTTGTCTGACATCCTTGTCTGACACGCATAATGACGTGCATGCAGAGCGCCAGAGCAATTCGACCTGTACTCATCGACCCTTTTTCCTGGACCGATGCAGCACAGTCTCCGAAGTAGAAAATAATAATAACCTGCACACATATATTGCAACTCCAACTAGGATGCATGCGACTCTTCGCCTGCAATTCGGACACCATGGTTGACCGGCTACTTATATTGCTTTACTGGGTTCTCAGCACCCCCCAACGAAGGCGCAATCCGGTCACTAACCCCATCGGCTAGGGGTACGGTGCATATACCATTAAAACACAATCGTCCAGTGTGATTTTAAGTCCAGCATGGCACGGCAAATACATTTTGGTATAGCTTCGCGGCCGATCAATTCCCGCTCGGTCACGAATGAATACTAAACACCAGCTTTCGCCTTCCCTATCGTGGGGGTGCTTTCAGCGGCTTCGAAACAAACCCCACCACATTCTGCCAGTGCAGCCCTTTCACGTCACCATAAACATAACAAGTAGTGTTCGACGTCAGCACCTTGTCCCCCTCAGAGCCAGCACCGGTATCTGATGTATGCGGGCAAGTGTGTCGTTCGCACGGTTGGTGGGGGCGGAGCATTTATAGCTGTTCCCACACAGACATGGCGTACACGCCTCCGCAAATCGAACCAGCGTCACCGGCGCAAGGCATGTCGCACGAAGCTGACTCTCCGTGGGTTGTGTAGTCGATGGATTCGCCGCCGCACCAGCACTGCGCAGGCACCAAACGAGTGCACGTATATAGGATGAGTGGCGCAATGTTAGAGACATTGGTGGTGGCGTGCGACACGGCCCAACAGCGGATGTGTTAGATTTGTCGAGGTTGGGCGACATCTGCGTCGATCACCCAGACGAGGCAATCTGCGATATCTAGGTTCACCAGTTTTCTTTTTTGAGGACCCTGACGACGCGTGCTACCGTCATAGGTAGCAGGTTTTGGATGAATCATTTTCTGAACGATCGGGCTTCTTTACCCAAATTCGTCAGACTTTCATTTTTGCGACGAATAATGTTTCAAAGAATACTTCGATCAACGAGATTTCGCATCCGGCAGCACTTTTCTTTTCCTCCAATTTATTTTTTCGGTGAGGTATGACGTTTCTTAAGTGAGGAGCTGAGAAAAAAACATGGTGCACCTCTACGTATCGTAGGATGCGTCTGACTCCAATAGTATAACATGGCAGGTATATATATATATACCCCGGATCGCGCCTGACCTCCAGAGCACTGAAACCACGATCCCCATCGACTATGCAACGGCTTAAAGTAAGTGGCTACAATAAAAAAACAAAAACCAGTGAAAACAAACAGCCTCGTCGTCCCTAATCAAAAACAGGGCGGAAACGAGCTATACCCTTAGCGTAGAACGCGTCATAACACGCGTGTTTGTGATGCGTGACGCATGCTACGATAGAGGTTCACCCTGTTTTTTCTGAGCTCCTCACTCAAGGGGCGTCATACCTCGCCGAAAAAACAAATTTTGGAGGAAAATAAAAGTGCTGCCGGATGCGACATATCATGACCGAAGTATACTCTTGCAATATTATTCATCACAAACGTGAAAGTCCGACTAATTTGGGTTAAGGAGCCCGATCGTTCTGAAAACGATTCAGCCAAAACGTGCTACCTCTGCCGTAGCACGCGTCGCCGTGCTACGATGGAGACAGCACTGTTCGGCCGAAACGGTTTCTGAAGGATCGAGCTTCTCAACCCCAAAAATCGGCGAACTGTCACAATTTTGTTGCAATCTTGTTCCTTGTTTGCTTCGGACATGGGATTGTCAACCGACGCGCGCTACGGTAGAGGTAGCACTTGTTGGCTGAATTGTTTTCTGAACGATCGGGCTCCTTAACCCAATTTCGTCGGACTTTCATTTTTGTGACGAATAATGTTTCAGAGTATACTTCGGTCATGAAATTTCTCATCTAGCAGCACTTTTAGTTTCCTCCTAAACCATTTTGTCGGTGAGGTATGACTCTCCTTAAGTGAGGAGCTCAGAAACATGATGCACCTCTATCGTAGCATGCGTCAATCGGATAGTAGCACTTTTACTTTCGTCCAAAATCAGTTTGGGACGAGATATACAGCTCTTCGAGTAAGGCGCTCCAAGAAACAACATGGCGCGCCTCTATCGTAGCAGGCGCCTTTCTTTGTGTTCGTTGCAATTGCACCATCATTCTCAGGCTGCGAGGGACGAGTGCTACGATAGAGGTACAAACTAAGGCTGTTTCTTAAGGAAGTTCGATTTGTTGCAGTTTGATTTGTTTTTTTTGGCCATTTATTGATGTTTTTGACCCGGAACGCCGTCGAAAGGGTCGTGCGCTTCTCGAAATGCATTCTTATACCATCCCACAGGTACCCCACGAAAAAATCCGCTTCTCCATCGAAGCAGTTTGAAATATCCAGCATTCTCACACATCGAACAATAGACATCAAATACAATTTGAAGGTACTTTCCAGTCAGAAATTACGGAAATTTTGAATAGTTTGTGCCTCTGGAATATTATTTGTTGGATATTATTCTAAATGCCACATACCTGAAGAACTTGAAAATGCTTTGATGGATAAGCGATTTTTTGCGTTGGATACCTCTGAGATGTTGGGTGCACTCTTCCCGAGAAGCGCACGGCCGATTAGCCCGCGTTCCCGATCAAAAACATCAATAATGAGCAGAAAAAAACAAATCGAACTGAAACAAATCGAACTTCCTTAAGAATCAGCCTAATGCACTTTTTGGGAAAAAACAATCTGAAAGACGGGGGCTCATTACCACCCAAAATGGTCGGTCTTGTGTTCTTTTGTGTTGCAATATGTTTCATGTTTTGCTTGAGGCATGGGATTGTTGATCGGGTATGATATGACATGATATGATATCATTATCCCCAAAATGGTCGGTCTTGTGTTCTTTTGTGTTGCAATATGTTTCATGTTTTGCTTGAGGCATGGGATTGATGATCGGGTATGATATGATATGATTTGATATGATATGTTATGATATGATATGATATGATATGATATGATATGATATGATATGATATGATATGATATGATAATATATGATATGATATGATATGATATGATATGATATGATATGATATGATGTGATATTATATGATATGATATGTACCTAAATCAGTTTTTGGGTGAGAGGTGTAGAGATCCTCAGGTGCCTGCCACGCTCAGACAAAACAGGGAGCACCTCTACCGTAGCATGTGTCGAGGAGGAGGAGGCGTTTCGAAGGGAGAAAGTGCTTACCTCTACTCCATACTGCGTTGCGTAGAATGCGGATGAGCTGCAGGTATCCTTGCATTGCTGTAGTAGATCCGCGGGAGGCGTAACGGAAAGCACCAGGGTAGGGGGGGGTGTGACAGGCGGCAGGTGCGATGCATGGGGCATTGGACGGGTTTCAGCTATATAGATTTGCGATGGACGTACAGCTTGAACGCAGTAGGAGGTGGTTCAACATGGTCGTCTTTGAGCACCACGAAGCGCAGCACGCCGTACCCCAAGCTGAGACCGATCCTCCTCGTTGTTGTTTCATCTAGTAGACGAGTTCGTCGCAAGTTTTCGACAACATCCAGCCACGTAAGAGATAACGCGGTATGTGTAAGGGAGGGTTTCAAGTGTGAGGTTTCACGACGCGCCTGAACGGCAAAAGGCCGTGTCCACGAAAAACGATGAACAACAGTATACAAATGGGCTTCACAGAACATAAGGCAGCCAATTGGCACGGATATTCACCTCAGCCGTTATATGTACTTAAGATATCCGGCTCCGGTTGCGAACCAACCTCTCTTCGTTATCATGAGCTCTTGCTTACATCAGGAACGATATCATATCAAACAACACGTCAGAAAAACAATACGAAGTAAATCCGATCACGAAGACACATGGACATTTCGCTCGCGTAAACACGATAGACGTGTGTTATCTTGAAACAGGAGGAAATGCGCGCTCACTTCATTTGTCATGGAGGAGTCGGTAAAGGAATCATCCATGACGCGGTCGCTGGCGGTGTCCGTCCAGCACCCCAGGAACCCCGGGAGAGGGGGCGACGGCGAGGGCGGCGGGGTGGCCTCGGCCTCGTGCTCGAAAACGCTGAGCGCGTAACTCCCACCGCACTCCTGCGAGCTGTCTCCGGCGCAGGCGAACGTGCACGCGTCGGATCGTCCGTAGACCGTGTAGGAGGAGTCACTGGCGCACCAGCACTGCAGGGGGGGGGGGGGGGGTTCCAAATTCGAGTACGGAGTACGACAAGCGCGAGGCAAATGGCGCGTTAGATAGTGTCTTGGTCGTACGGACAACACGACGCGTGCTATATGCAATAAAGGGTATACCGTTTTTTGGCTGAAACGGTGTTCTGAAAGATCGGGTTCCCTAACGCAAACTCGTCGGACGTTTTTTTATTTCCGGTGTTGACGCGTGCTACGATAGAGGTAGCACGTTTTGGCTGAATCTTTTTCTGAACGATCGTGCTCCTTAACCCAAATTCGTCGGATTTTCATTTTTGTGACGAATAATGTTTCAAGAGTATACTTCGGTCATGAGATTTCGCCTCCGGCAGCACTTTTAGTTTCCTCCAAAATCCTTTTTTCGGTGGGGTATCATGACGCTCCTTAAGTGAGGAGCTCGGAAACAACATGGTGAACCTCTATCGCAGCATGCGTCTGTTCTGAGAGATCGGGTTCCTTAACCCAAACTTGTCGGACTTTTGTTTCTTCCTTGTGTTGCAAAATGTTTTTCATGAGAGACTCCTCGGGCCGTGGGATTGTTTATTTGGTACATAGCACGTTTTATTTTTCCTCCGAACATCAGTGTTTTAGGCTGATTGCAGGTATGGAGGGCATGGAGCTCCTCAAGCGAGGAGCTCTGAAAGTGTACTGTACGCAGGTGCAACTCTACCGTACGCTAGCGCGCGTCACGCCAATCACACAAAGCTGCAAGATTTATTTGTTTTAACAGCTGCGTGGGATAGCATCTTACGACGTTTGCTACGGAAGATAGAGGTGCACCATGTTTGTTTCCTGAGGTTGGTCAAACTTGAGTAACTCTATATATCTCACCTCAAAAACAGATTTTTTGGAGGCAATTAACATTGTTACATACCCGACGAACAACCCCATTAAAGCAAACTTTCACACAAAACTGAATAACTCCGACGATTTTGAGTTAAGGAACCCAGTCATTCAGGAAAAAAATTGCCAGAACACGGTATACCTGTATCCCTATCGTAGCACGCGGCTTGAAGTAAAACGGACAATCAGAGGCCTTATGTTTGATGGTTAACCCCCCTCACTCGCGACCTGGTGCGCTATATTCTTCTCCCTCATTCGCTAAATAAATTAAATAATTATACCCCCCCATACAACGAACAACCTACCTAAAACATGTTATTTCCTATAGAGTATTTATTATAGATGGCTAATAAAAGCAGATGTACCAGACACATCATCATCAGCAGCAGCAGCAGCACAACAAGCAGTACTCGTATGCACGTAGTGTAAAAGCGTTGTTCTAGGCGCGCTTCGACTTCGTTAATGGCTTACCTCCTGTCCATACTGCGTTCCGTAGAACGGGACGGAGCTACAGAGGTCCGAACACACCTGCCATTAGCGCGGCGTAACGAAATGCATAAAGAGGGAGGTACAGGTGCCAGGGAGGGGTGGAGGGCGACCGGGGGACGATGCTGGTCTCGTCTCAAATGCATGCTCTGACAGTAGTCGTGCTTTACTGTGCGGCGTGCGGGGAGGGGCATCCTCTGGTACATTTCTGGAGGACGCATGCTACGGTGGTATAGGTGCATCATGTGTTGCCTTCTAAGGGGGGTGACTTGAGGAGCCCTATACTATACCCAATTGCAGATTTTGGAGAGAAAATAAATGTGCTACCCGACGAACGAACAACCCCACGGTCAGAAGTTTTGAAAATAAAAATATTTTGCAACACAAAAACGACAGACTGACGATTTTGGGTTAAGGAGCCCGAGGAGGATCCAGAAAGCACTTCAGTCCGAAAAATGCTACCTCGATCGTAGCACGCGTCCGATTTGCCACATCAGTTTTGACACCCGCCATTCCGTCGCGCGGGATATCGGGCTTGCTCCCTGTTCGTTCGAATGGCCCCTATAAGCCGATCATGGCCAAACTGTGACCATTGATGTGTTCTCTAGTTGCATCTACAATGCAACAGGGAAGGGGAGCCCAACTCACGTCATTAGTCATGGAAGGGCTGCTCAGCTTGAACGTCATGGCGCGGTCAGGGGTCGCGTCCTGCCAGCACCCCAGAGATCCCTGTGGCGGGGGTTGCTCTTCGAAGTCGTCGTTCTCGTACACGCTGATCGCGTTCGGCCCGCCGCAAATCTGAGAGGCATCTCCGGCGCATGCAAAAGTGCACAAGTCTTCGTCGAACTCGTCAGGCTCGTCGGAGGCACGGCTGCAAAAGCACTGTCGGGTGTACGCAGAGAACAGGACAAGAGATGGACGGGAAGGGAAACCAGCGTTGGAGTGTCCGGTTCATCATTCGTTGATTTAATGCGGCCAGCGAAGCATACGATCCACCCGCCTACATCCGTAGCAAAGCTCATACAAAGTGCGTGCGCGCGCGGGGGGGGGTGAGGTTGTGCCCACATCCGTTGCTGGCCTCGCCTTAGTCATGTGATCGTTGAACACACACATTCCGATCGCAAATGGAGCTCCGTCAGGGGGGCCGGCGAGGCATACGCAATTGCGGGGCCTGTATACAAACGCGTACCTACACGGGAAAACCCGCCAACACAATACGGCGTTTGTAAAACGAAACCCGAATGTTAGCCTTTCCGGGTGACGCTGCACTTGATTTATTAGAGCAGGCGAGGGAAGTGACCGCCGACAGGCTACTTAGGGTGTGCAAGGACTAGAATGTCGCGGGTTTAAGCCGTTTCAAGCTAAACGGTTGGTTCAAACGTACGGCCGCAAAAGCTAACCCAACGCATGACACCCAGCACGTCGGCGCCGCGTAGAACAGCACGGACAGCCAAGGCACCACCGCTTGCGTAAGCGGGATTCATCATGAACAGCAGGGCACGGTTAAGTACCTACCACGTATAAGCAAGCGAAACAAAACAGCAGTGTTGACGCGATCCACAGTAACAGACACAGTCGTCAGGGGTCGTAACGTGAAACAAGAAGTTTACCTCCTGGCCGAATTCCGTCCCGAAGTACTGCGAGTCTTTGCAGAAGTCCGCGCATACCTGTGGCCGGTAAGCAGATACGTGACATGACATCAACATGTTAGGAGCGGACTGAATCGTGTGCAATTATTGTTCGCTTCGTGCAGCGGAAAGGTCAGCCGCGCACGAGCTTCGCCGACGAGAAGTCTCCAGCCTGAGGTAGCCAACCCGACGGCACTCTTCTGATAAATGACAGCAGTAGATGGCAATCTGGACCGTACACCACGGCCGGAAAACATGTCAAGGAAACGAATCTTGACAACGGAGAGGGAGTGAAACCAACTCACGAGTGCTTGCTTTATTAGGGGTACTGCGGTAGCGGCTGATGTGGATGAGGCTCCATGCTTGAGTTTGGGTAAATAGGTTACTTCTGCCTTGCCCCAAGCTGACAGGCTTCGAATCTGAATGAACAGTGTACATAGCTGACAAACTACTTAAGGTTTACAACGGAACTTATTGCGTTAACCTCCAAAACGAATTCGAACGGTACTGGGTAATGGCTTTCGACTCCTCCTACGGAATGGTTTGCACTTGGTTACAAGTATAGGCTCACCATTCTATGACCGGTGGACCTCATCCTAACCCTTGAACCCTCACCCCGCGAAACTACCGGGTAGTACAATCCGTTTATCTTTGTGTTGTGCTTAGGACTAGCGAATGACATTTGCCTTTATTGGGCTGAAACGGTGTTTTGATTGACAGTGCTTCTTAACTCAAAGTCCTCGGAATTTCATTCTTTGAGTTCCAGCATTGTTCAGTGTTTTTTTTTGTTTTGTTTTGTCCATCCCGTTTATTATCTTCGCCCTTCATTTTCTATTTCCCTCTTGAGTCGTAACTCAGATCCGGGGCCACAAAGTAGGCTCTTCTTCACTCTCTCCACTACGGTACTTGCCTTGCATTTTTATCGCGAGAAGATTTCAGCACTTTCTTCTCTCGTCGACTGGCGTCGGATTTCGTCTACCCACGCGACGAAGGCGCTCTAAGCAATTGGTCCCTTTTTCTTTTTTCAAATAAAGCAAAAATATCACCACGGTGGGATTCGAACTTGGGTACACCAATGCCAGTAGTCTTGGAAGTTGACCACTAGTCTACCGGGGCGACCGGCTCGTATAGGCCATAATATAGGATTGGTCCAGGCGTTTGCTCGCCGTTTGACATACGTTTTGTATTTGATATGTTGGGTAGTGAGTCAAATAGGGCCTCGAGTGGGGAGACTCTCTCGATACGTAGCCCTTCGGCGCGCCTCTACAGCAGTCACTAGCAACCTTCTCACCACCATCACAGACGAATGCTACGATAGAGATGCACCATGTTTTTTCTTAGCTCCTCACGTAAGGAGCGTCATACTACACCCGGGCAAAAGTGATTCTTGAGGAAAATAAAAGTGCTGCCGGGTGCGAAATATCATGGGTCGAAGTATACTCTTAAACATATTTCGTCACAAAAATGAAAGTCCGACGAATTTGGGTTAAGGAGCCCGATCGTTCAGAAAACGATTCAGCCAAAATAAGGTACAGTACCTCTTACCGTATCACGCGTCCACAGCAGTCCGCTTTGTTCGTGGCTGTTCACGACGCGTGCTACGATAGGCGCACAAGGTATACCCTTTTTTGGCTGAAACGCTTTCCGAATGGTCGGGCTCCTTAACCCAAATTCGTCGAAATTTCTTTATTTTGTTGTACTATTTTTCATGCTAGACAAATATCGTGGAATTGATCATCGGGTACGTGGCACTTTTATTTCCCTGCAAAAAAACTAATTTTCGGCGACGTACCATGGAGCTCCTCATGTTAGGAGCTCGGAAAAAATAATCATGCGTCTCTGAACGCGACAATATGCCTCATGTACTGCCCAATCAAGCACTGCACCTCGGTGGTCATGCCGCTGTCGCCTTTGATAGACGCTCCGGAGAGCACGCGGTTTCGAGTCTCGTCCCTGGCACACCCGAGTGCCACGTATTCATCGGAAGCTGGTACGGGGACCGGAGCAGGGGTGGGACTCGAGCCGGCCCTGTCCCTGAAGTTCGACACGTCGACCTGGAAAACCGAGAACAGTCGAGCGTTGGGTTCGGGTCATATACATATATAAATATATACACGCAGAGTACACGGTGGTGTCTTGCATGCAGCATTTGATCAGGCGCCCACTCTAAAAGCGGCAGAAGGAGTTAGGTTTGGCGTCTACGGTGTACCTGGTTGAGCCGCAATCTGTAGTCAGCACGAGCCTTACTCGGGTCCGAAAAACACTACATTCCAAAGGCATGTATTTGTGTGCCGTTTTTTTGCGAAAGGAGCAGGTCATGGAGCACGCCTCAACAAAGAACGCGCAAACCCGTGTGTGTGCTGGTGCTCGACAGTTTGTTATCGTGCCAAAAAAGACGCACTACCTGGCTCGGGTGCTGCACCAAAGGGACGCGAGTCTCTAAAAACCGATTGCTTGAATTATTTCGAAAACGCCGGTAAATACTTGGTAGTGGGCATATACACTGCACACATACAGAGAGGAATTTAGTACGGTGTAATAAGCTAAGAAGTGGATGAGAAAAGTAATTATTACGGTATATTACTGGAATTATTCAGAAATGACGGTAAATCCTTTGTAACAGGTATATACAACAAGCATATACTGGGAGGAATGCAGTTGTTATATATGTATTGAGCTAATTGTAGGCGAGGTAATTAATGGGGGTATTTTAGCGGAAAGGGGACAACAATATTGATGAGTTCACTCTGGGTGATTCCACGGCACGAGTTGTGTGGGACTTATGTGCTTTAACGCCTCACACGAGGAGTTCAGTATCTCTCGCAACAACAAGGTACTACGAGTAGCCGTCAATTTATCGCCTAAGCAGCTCAACCCGTCGGAAAACGTTGACCAAAACAAATGGAACCCGTAACGTAGAGTGCGTTCTGAGTGTCCATCCAACAACTATCAAAACATATTCGTACGCTTTTCTCGACTTAGAAACAAGCCTAACCGCTATATAGGGACCTTGAAGGATTATACCTGCAGCAAGCACCATTTCACCGCTAAATGACAGCAATCGGGAGGCGTGCTGCAATCAGGGCTGTAGCGCGATTTGGCGAAATTAGTTCTTGTCTGACGGATAATTACAGGCTGGTTTGAGCATACGACCAAAAATTCATTCAGTGGCGAATGTCCACGCCGTGTTTCGGAGATGTATCCTGAAATTTGGCACACGGGTTTTATGCGCCCTACCTGAGACTTTGACGGATAGGTTTTTGTTTTGTTTTGTTTTTTTTGTCAGATATTGCTTGTTTTGTAATATTTTCGGAAATTTGGGTCTTCAGAGAATCGAAATTTCCGGCGAAAAAACAAAAATAAAAAACCCATTTGTAAAAGGCTCGGCTAGGGCGCATAAAACACGTGTATCGAGTTTCAGGGTCAATCTCCACACAACGGCGTGGACATTTGGACTTTTGTGCGGTGAAAGTGCAAAAACAGGCGTTGCCTCGTAATTACTTAGTTTCAGTATATAATCGATTTTCGGCGTTAAATATGACTTAATATAATCATACGCAGTCAGGTCTTCTAATAATTGCGTGAAACTTTGTACAAACAGCCTTGGACCACCTGGAAGCGGCTCGTTCAAAAACAAATTAAGGGGGCCTGTGATTGGTCGGGCCACATTTTCGGCGGTAGCGCCAGTTCTAGGTCCTTGAACAAAAACCTGGCGATGTTACCCTCTTCCACAGTTCATGGCGGTCAGTATGATACAGAATATGTGACATTGGAGTTGCTATTGCATGCGGCGTTCTTTGCTGACGAAATTCTGGGTGATATGCCTGAACCAGCCTGTACCTCTGCTGGAGGACGGGCCGTAACTAGCCCGCGCCCCGTTATTGTTGTACAGTTTCTGGTTTTCAGTTTACATCTCGTAGGGCATAGCAATATTCATCGATCGAGAGTTCGGTTGGAAGACGCTCCAAAGCCGTGCTTCGGTAAGGTGGGGTATCAACTACTGTGAAGGTTCGCGGTCATTTACACGCATTCTTACCATTTTTGGTTGACGCGTTTGTTTTATCTCGTTTTGGCGTAAGAGATGTTTCACCCGACGGTGCTTGTTTTAATGTGAAAACAACAGTGTTTTCTTCGTTTTCACTTCCTTTAGAAAAAATCGGGCCGTTTCCCGCCACTATCATATCGAAATGATTAACTCACGAAATCGTGTCTGGAAATAGTTCTTGCCACTGGCTCCAGTTTGTTTTTTCCCATGTTTACGTTGGGGTCATTTTGAGACTTGTATCGGCTGCCCAACAAACAATAGCCCAGATACACTCCGCAGGGTACATAAAAAAGAAATCACACTCTTGCCAAAACTCTGGTGTGTTAACGAAATGCTAAACGACAGTCGTTTATTATACCAGGTACGCCATAAGCTTGAGAGAAAAGCCTTCCTACTCACCATGTTGTCTCGGAGGGCTTGAGCGTTGTTTTCCGTGTCTGTTCCGGTCGGCTTACCCAGAAACGACACGTCGGGGTTTGAGAAGTAATTCACGTAGTTGGACCCACACCAGTAGCTCATGATAGTTCGATACCTGATGGGACGAGAAAAAAAATGAAATTGCCAGTGGACGAGGAGGAGGGGTTGTGTGGCGCCTGCTACGATAGCGGTGCACCTGAATAAAGACCATTTTCTGAGCTCCTCACTTGAGGAAATCCATACTCAGCATAAACAATGGTTTTTGGGGAAACTAAAGTTGCTACCGGATGAACAATCCCATGGCCCCTCTGAGTGTACCATTATTAACAATTGCGACACAAAGGGATGAAAACTGCGAATTTGGGTTAAGGCAAGTCCGAGCGTCGTTCAGAAAATGTTTCAGCAAAATCTGCTATTACCTATAAAAACGCAGCACGCGTCTTTTGTGTGGGAATGCCATACATATATATATATATGCGTACAGCTGCTGTATTCTTCGTGGACAGGAAGGCAAGCGAAGATAGAGAATGACGGCGATTTATCGTGTGACTTGACGGTAATACGGCAGTTTTATTTTTTCGTGTGACGTGACGGTAATATACACGTAACTATTAGATTTTGGTGTGGACACTGCGGCCGTGCGCGGTGACGGCTCCTCGTTGTTTTTTTGTGACGTGCCGTCACTCCCCCATCTTTGAAGGCAAGGCTCTCGGCGTCTGGCTAACAGATTTCAAGAGCCGGCTACGTGGTACGTGCCTAATGACAAGGAAGCAGGTCTACGATAACAGGGTAACCACATATATTATTGAGATACATGGCTGTTTGGTGTAACACGGGGTTCTGATTTCTATGTATGGCGCACCCCGCCAATCAGGAACAAAATGAAAGGAGTCTCAGCCACACACCTATACGGCTCCGCTGTGGCATTGGCTTGGCGCCTTGCGTGCATAATTTGGTAATCTAGACAAAGACGCACGGTGCGTGGTGAAAGGTTTGCACCATGTTGTTTTACCTGAGCTTCCTCGCTTTTGGAGAGATTAAAATCTCACCCAAAAAAGAATTCGAAAACAAACAAAGAAAGTGCTTGTACGTACCCCGGTTGATAAACCATGGTCTAAACTTTATACTTTACTTGTAGCAGCGCTTAGTATTGAAGCACAAGAATTTATTCCCGGCGATATTGGGATGAAGGAGACCAACGGTTCAGACAACATATCAGCCTTGAAAGAGTGCCTATTTTGTATTTTCAGGACACGCGTTTAGGGCGGTGCACGCTACGAGCCCTCCACGCGTGCGCCCAGAACGCTCTGGGATTCCTCACTTGAACAATAGCCCCACGATGTTACCACCAAAACAGCGGATTTAAGAGACTGTACGCTTTCGCTCCCATGGCCGACGAGGTGCAACATCGAAAAACAAATGGCGCCTGCTACGACAGAGGAAATATATGTTTTTGTTTGCTAAAACGGCTTTTGAATGACAGGGCGCCTTAACTCTCACGCATGCTACGATGATAAAGGTGCGCCATGCTTTTTCTGAGCTCCTCACTTAAGGAGCGTCATACCTCATTGAAAAAATGCTTTTGGAGGAAAATACAAGTCCTGCCGGATGTGAAATCTCATGACCGAAGTATATTCTGAAACATTATTCGTCACAAAAATGAAAGTCCGACGAACTTGGGTTAAGGAGCCCGATCGTTCAGAAAACAATTGAGCCAAAACGTTCTACCTCTACCGTAGCACTAGTCGCCTTTTAGGACTGCAGTCCCGTTATGGGGACAGATTGCTTGGAAATACAGCCAAATATAGGGTCATGTGGACTGGAGTACTAGAAGGGTTATAAACCCCAAAATATTCGGATTTTCATTTTTGTGTGTTGCAGTGAATGTTCGGTTGTGTACTCAAAGGCCGTGGGATTATTTTGTCGGGTACTACGTACCAGGTATGCATTTTTGGTTTCCTTCCGAAAATTAGTGTTTGGGTGAGGCTCTCTTCAAGTGACCAACCACTCTCAGAAAGAAAATATGGTGCGACCTCTATCTTAGGAATGCGCGTCAAAGAGCAATCCCACGGTAGGGGTAACACTTTTAGGCTCCATATTTTCTGGCCGGTTGAGCTCCTCACGTGAGTAACCACCGGATACTATTCATATCTTACTGGTATGTTTGATTTTTGGACTATCGCATCGGAAGGTTTGGTCGGGTTGCGCGAGCGAATGTTTCCGTAGTCGTGTTTCGGGTGAGGTATTGGGCTCCTCACGTGAGGAGCTCAGAAAATTCTGCTGCGTCCCTACCGTGGGATGAGTCCAAATGTAAAACCGAACGGTGCCTACGTAGAGTAGTTCCTCAGTTAGAAAAGCCACAGCAGTCATGAATAGAGGTTGGTGAAAAAGTGCTACATACCCCGCCCGTGACGAGGCCTTCGATGACTCAGCTTCCGCGGGTGCGTTGGTGAATATGGCGGGCGACCCCACTAGACGGTTAAGACCCATGTGCTACTTTAGGGCTATATCACCGAATGCACCCGGAGCGCCTCGCGTGAGACGCGGGGTTCGCGTACAGGGGTAGTAGAAACACACGTGTCGGCGGTTCTTCGCTTGAGGAGCTAGTTTCGTGTCGTTTTATGTTCCTCTATTTTTGTTTTTCCATACCATTTATTTTCTTGGCCCTTCTGTTTTCTCTCCCTCTTTTCCTAGTCGTTATATTTGGTCGTAACTCAGATCCGGGGGTCACTGAGTAGGCTCTTCTTCCCCCTCCCCACTACGGTGCGTGCCTTGCATGTGTATCGCGAGAAGGTTCCAGCCCCTTCTTCCCTCATCGACTCGCGTGGACTTCCGAGTACCCACGCTACGAAGGCGCTCTCAGAAATTGGTTCTATGTTATTGTTGCTAACGTAGTAAAACTTATCGTCACGGTGGGATTTAAACTCGGCTACCAATGCTAGCAGGATTTGAAGCTGACCACTAGACCACCGGGGCGACCGGCTCATTTATAAGCCATTATTATGGTGGTCCGTAGTAAAAAACAGCAATTATTGTTGGTAAAAATAGGTAACTATACAGTTTTTTTTCGTTGTGTGTGCCATAGCTCCTACGTATACATTAACTATGGTCCCCCCGTACTTTGTTAAGAGTAAGTCACCCATAAACAGATGCATACAACCGTTGTGAAACAAAATAACGAATGAAACCCGATGCAGAGTTCCAGAGCCTGACACGTCACCACAAAAGTTATGTGAATCCAATGGCAGTGGGGTTGAGGAGCGCTCTCAGTAGAAACATCTTTGGCCATGACACATATGCTGCCCTTCATCGTGACACGCTTCCTGGCGTGAGTAGCGCCCGATACGCGACCTAAAAAAAAAAAACGGACTTTGACGGAAAAATGTCGGCGTAACTCGGTATAGGGATGCACCATGAAGTTTATTCCCTTCCTCACGTCAATAACTCGTTACAAACAAACTGGACTTTTAGGAAACAAACAAACACGCCAGGCCAACGCGACGAGCCGTACGACGACGGGTTTCACGACCAAACATAATGAGGGAACGAACAAAGCCATTGCTGGTGCAGTTTTTTGCAATGAGATCCCGGGCTTTCAAGAAAACGAGTGGGCAAAAACCTGCCACGTACCCATCGTAAAACGCCTCTTTAACTTTAACGGAAAATGTAGCAAGTACCGTAATGTTGGGAGATAAAAATCGTCCCCTTCCCCCGTACCGCCTTTTCGAGATAGATGCCTCGGCGACGAAGAAACTGCCAACTCCTAGTAAACGATGCGGTTTCGGTCAGCTCTCAAATGGCGGCCTTGTTCGGCGCTGGCATTATCGACGTGGATATAGATGGAGCTCCAACAGTCGGCCGGGAGGGGGGGGGGCGTATACTCGCAGTATTACGGTATTAATCTCTGTTGGGGAGTTCGGAGAGTCAGAGCGTATCCATCCAAACAGTTCGAAAATCTGTCGTAACGATCGTCGTTAGGGACACGGACACTCATGGTGTTGGCGAGTGTTAGGTCAGCGACGCTAACGAGAACGCACGTACTTTCCGTTTCCGCCAACCCGT
The DNA here is from genome assembly GCA_008828725.1 of Saccharina japonica. Classification (NCBI taxonomy): domain Eukaryota; class Phaeophyceae; order Laminariales; family Laminariaceae; genus Saccharina; species Saccharina japonica. Next base: position 42,330 of record MEHQ01003804.1, on the reverse strand, counting down.
GTTGGCACTCAGGTGCTGCAATATATAGAGGTAGCACTTGTGGACTGGTTATGTTTCCGCATGATTCGACTCCTTAACCGAAATTCGTCGGACTTTCGTAAAAACAAAAGTTCATTGTTTTCGATAGCAGACTGTCCATCGGGTATATAGCACTACTCGTAATGGTTCTCCTCCAAAATCCATGTGTCGGTGATTTATGGAGCTCGTCATGTGAGGAGCTCAGAAAACAAAAAAGATGCCGAACCCCTACCGTAGCAAGGACGCCGTGCTACGGTAGAGGTAGCACTTTCTGGCGTAATCGTTTTCTGAACGATCGGGCTCCTTAACCCAAATTCGTCGGATTTTCATTCTTGTGACGAAACATGTTTGAGAGTATACTTCGGTCGGGATATTTCTCATCCGGTAGCACTTTTATTTTCCTCCAAAATCGTTTTTTCGGTAAGGTATGACGCTCCTTAAGTAAGACGTTCAGAAAACAACATGGTGCACCTCTATCGTAGCTTGTGTCTATGCGTCTGTCTTTTTTTAAACAAACGGCGTTTTTCTGTGAACGCAACGCCTCATATTAAAAGTCTAGGTCAGCACCCGACGAAGGTACCCCCCCCCACCCCCCCTTGTGGGTATGCCTCCTTGGGTCTGCCCCAAAGGCAATATTTGTGTTCGCGTCGTTGCCAACATATAATATGTATCTGTCCTGCAACACACAAATAGTGAATTTCGCGATCCCAAAATGGATCCATTCACCCGATAAATTTCGTATATATATATAGACTGTGTGTACTCACTGGTCTTCGCCGGTGCAGTATCGGATACCGTGCGCGTAATCGGTGGGGAATGAGGCGTCTTCCCTGTTGTGCAGGCAGCCCAGGTTGTGGCCAAACTCGTGGGCAACGGTGTTGTCATCCAGACAGAAAGCCGCCACCACGGAGGTGGCGAAGAAAGAGCCCAACCCCTCGTAGAGATACCTGCGGGATGGTCAGCATCACGTGCGCGCGAGCAGGAGCAAGAGGAAGAAGAGGAGGGCAATGCCCGCTGAATAGTATGCGATGCATATACCGCGATCTCGGCAAGTGTTGTATCCACATATCGATAGCCCGCCTATACTGGACTCAGGGACGTTTCTAATGCATGATATGATATGAAATACAACTCTGTACCGGAGTTTGAGGAACGTATGTATGCTAAACTAGCATTTGAGATATACGGTCCTTATATTTCGAATCAGAGTGATGGTCGTTAAACGTTCCGCTAAATAGTACCTGGTATGCACGACGCGTGCTACGGTAGAGGTAGCACTGTTTGGCTTCATCGGTTTCTGAAACGATCTATGAAAGGCTCCTTAACCCAAATTCGTCGGAATTTCATTTTTGTAACAAAATATTAGTTTAGAGCATACTTCGGTCGTGATATTTCTCATCCGGCAGCACTTTTTTTCCTCGAGAATAATTTTTCGGTGAGGTACGGAGCTCCTCAAGCGAGGAGCCCAGAAAAAAAATGGCGCACCTCTATCGTAGCGTGCGTCCTACCGTAGCACACGTCCATACAGTCGGCGGCAAACAAAACACAAAAAAGTCACTGACCCTCGTCCACAGTTTCCGTCGTTGTAGTCCCCGACCATCTGCACGAGGTCCGCTCCCGTTGAGTCCCGGAGACTCTGCACGTCTTCGTCGTAGGTGAGCTTACGCAGGCTCTCGTCCGTGTTGGCGAATTCTTGGTCGTACGGGAGCTGTAAGGCAAAACGACGAATTATGTGTTCACCATTCGCGTCAAAGCGGTGGCGGTCGTCGACATGACGTTTTGTTTTGGGAGGCCATAAGAGAATAATGGGTTATATTATCGCGACGACAATACCTCGGAAAATCGGTAGCCAGCTAACCCTGTCGTGGGGATCGTCTTGAAAAATATATAAATATTCAAACCGGGTTCATTTGAACGGTTCATCTGTAGTTTGAGCAAAGAGTGGTACCTCTCCCGGTCGCCCCGATTGTCTCGAGGTACCCTCAAATGCTACTTTAGGAGTTGGGTTCTGGGGTTCGAATCTCACGTGGGTCGGACGTTTGAGGTTGTTTGCAAAAGTATACTGGTACACGATAACGGAATCAACTGCCGGGAGCGCCTAGCAGCGTCCGTAGGCTCTCAGTTCGATGCAGGTCAACGAGGGGAGAAGTGGCTGAAGGTCTTCTATTAGTATTGGTGATTATAATGCAAAGCACGAACCGTAGTGTGGGGGTAGAGGGGGAGAAGAAACTACTTTGCGACCCCGAACCTGATATACGACTATGAAAGAGAAAAAAAAAAGCGAAGATTATGCGTGGGACAGGGGAGCACACAATATATAAGCTTAAAAATACCTCGTACAGCCGACTATAAACTACGGACCACTTTAGAGCAGGGGAAAGCCGGGGGTAGACCTGCGTCGTTCACCCCGAACAACCCCCCCCCCCCCCCCCCCCCCCCCCCCCCTCAACGTAGACAACAAACGTAGCTCCTTCTTGTTTTTCTCTGCCTCCACCGCCAGACCAGACGGTTAACAGCAGTCAAAACGTTCCCGCGGCGCCCGGTTTTTGCGAGAGCGCTACTTAGCCTACGTAAGCCTTTTTAAACTACAAGGTGGTTGGGAAGAGATAAAACAAAACAAATTACACGAGTTTGTGTTGGATTACATGTGAACGGGTGCTACGATGGGAGTATGGAATTTTCTGGCTGGAAATGGTTTCTGAATGATCGGGCTCCATAACCCGTTAAGAACTAAAAAAATATAATGAAAAATTATTCCGAGTAGTTTGTCCCCAAATATGTTAAACAAAAACAAAAATGTGTAATTCCAAGTAGTTTGCGCCCAAATATGTACAAAAACAAATCCCCCCATTAATTCCGAGTAGTTTGTCCACAAATATGTAGGACCAGTTCTTAACCTTGTTCATAACTGGTACCTCGATTTTTCGGGTCTAATTACCTTGGAAATACCTAGAGTTGGGCATTTTTTTCAGTTTTAAAATGGGTTGAGGGGTTAACCCTTTAAGGACTGGAGTCCCGTTTTGGGGACAAACCACTCTAGTTCTACGTAATTTGTCCCCAAAACGGGACTCCAGTCCTATAAGGGTTAACCCTAACCCATTCACATAGTCTTCGGAATTTTGCATTCTTGTGTTGTCGCGTTGTTCATTGTATACTCAGCCCACGGCATCGCTCATCGGGTGAGTAGCACTTTTATTTTGCCTTCAAAATCAGAATCAGTTTTTGGGGTGTAGATGACTTACTATTAGCATAGAACGCTCCTCAAGTGAGGAACGAGCCCGAAGAGCAAAACAAAAAAACACATGGTTGCACAGCCTCTACCTTGAGCTATTCACTATCATAGCCGACTAGGGAAATGAACGTGTGGATAACGTCGGCTCGCGCAAACCATGACGGCACGACCGGTAGTGTGGGAAACGAGGAGAGGACGCTGCTATGTTAAACCGGTGTAACGAGGATGTTTGCTGGAAAGCCAGACCAAAAAAGAAGAAGAAAAAATAAGGAAACATAAGTCAGGAGACGGGGTATAAATTTATCGTACCCGGCCGACATGGACAGCTTTGGGACAAAAAATACAAATATTTTAAAATTCAGAAGAAGAGTTATAAAATGGTCGTCGTACCAGGCCGATGTAAACTGCGTTGAAGAAGAGCGAAACCTTGGAGTTTACGAAGGCTTCGTTGGTCCGAGCGATCGATTCGACGATGTTCGTCTCCATCTGGCTGGTGGAGACTCCGCCCCGCGCAGCCAACGCTGTGTCACTGTACAGCACCATGATGTCGATCTGGCAGGTTTGGCGAGACATGCAATGAAAGGCGTTCGCGCAGCGGAAAAGGTGGGCAAGAGGGCGGGTGCGGCGGCTCGAGGTGTCAAAGGACTGTTGCGGTCCACGAATTCCGGGGTACCTCCTGGAGCCACCGACTCAATAATTTGCGAGGCGGTTGTGCTCCTCTAAGTGATCGTCTAAACTGGTTAGTGTGACGCTGTTGCTAGTAATATATATGTGTACTAATAGCACTCGTAGCGCATACTAGACATGCCAGTGGAATTCGAAACAGAAAAACGAGAAGAATACAAAACGAGCTCAAGAGTTGTCGGGTTGAAAGACAAATCATCAAACCTTATACCAGGTGCGGCATGTAAGGGTTAACACGCATGTCACGGGTGGCGTAAAAATCGCGAAAACCACGGGATGGGACCAACACATTCACATCGATCAATCCCTCCTTCACTCTCGAATACCCACACCCCAGCTTCAACACGCACCACAGTGTCCCCGTCATCCTGAAGCCGGCGAGAGGACGGACTTGAGCCTTCCGTAGCGCTGGTGTCCGTCCTGGGTACTCCTTCATCATTGCTGCCAGCAGGGAGATTGCCAATGCCGAAAGGACGTTCATTGATGTCAGGAGCATGCTTCATATTTGAAATGCAACGCACCCAGGCCCCACCACACACACATGCGTACGGCATCGCGACATTCATGTGATAGAGCCAGCGGTCGTGACACGTACGTGTGATTAGAGATACGCAGCGCCAGCCGAAAATCCTGAAACTGCGACTGGTCACCAAGAAGGCGTCCGAATAAACATGCATGTGCGTGACTGCTGAGCTATCACCGTCCGGTTGAACCGTTAGCGAACGACGAGGCGTGCTATATAAGATGATAGAGGTAGCGCGTCCGGGCTGCTTTTTGTTTCCGAGTGGTTTTGCTCCTCGACCCCATAAGAACCGGTCCCTCGTTTTCGGGGACAGGCTACTAGGAAATAGTGTGGGATAATGAAGAAAAGGTTATGAATGCGTTATAACCCAAAATGGGCGGTCTTTGGTTCTTGAGTTGCAATATTGTCTCATGGTCAAGATAGGCGATGGTAATTAATTGCTTAGTCAGCGGGTAGCACCATACGTTCCGTCCAATAAAGGTTTTGGACGCGTGCTACGGTAGATGTAGCACTTTTTGTCTGAATCGTTTTCTGAACGATCGGGCTCCTTAACCCAAATGCGTCGGACTTTCATCTTTGTGACGAATAATGTTTCATATTCTACTTCGGTCGTGAGATTTCTCATCCGGCGGCACTTTTATTTTCCTCCAAAATCATTTTTTCGGTGAGGTATGACGCTCCTGAAGTGAGGAGCTCAGACAAAACATGGTGCACGTCTATCGTAGCATGCGTCTGATGGACCAGGTGTCAGTATGGAGCTCCGCATGTGAGGACCGAGCTTCAGGACAAAACATGGTGCGCCTCTACCGTGGCAAGCTTTCGATGAGACGAAAGCTCGGATCGGCTGCGTACGATCGTTTACTGATTCCATTTCCGAGCCTTCTTTAAACGCTGTTCTTCGTCAAGACGTTGCACACCTATATAGGCCATGGGAATTGTTCATCGGGTGTGTACGACCCTAATTTTCCTCTAACATTAGTGTTTAGAGTGACTGCAGGTATGGACGTATGGAGCTCCTCAAGCGAGGGGCTCTGAAAATGGTCTGTATGCAGGGGTAGCATGCCACGAGCCCCAGAAAGGAACTGTATGCAGGTGCACCTCTCTCGTAGCATGCGTCGAACGATGCCAAAATTCTCAGTTTGCTTTTGGTGGATACCTTGGAGCCAGAAAGGGGTTATATACTGATGAACACGCCCATGGCGTAGGTGCGAACGAAAACAAATCGAAAAAAGTACGTACGCAACACAAGTGAGATGTATCCGGGGTACCTCGTCGGTTGAGAATATCCAGTGAATGAACAAGAGTGATGACCCCTGATCTGAGTTACGACTAGGAAGGAGATATAATGGAAAGGCGAAGATAATGAATGGAATGGGAAACATAAAAACAAAATATCAGTGCGAGTTCTCGTAAGTCAGTAGTAGTCAGTAGTAGTCAGCCATTGTCGGGAATAGTCAGTAACAGGTCAGTCGGAAGTACGTCGATCAGAATAGAGCTTCCTAGTTGGTGGTATGCGCTTGTACGATGCGGGTTTGGGAATATCTGGTGGTTTCACACTGGTCTATGGACAAAAAGGTTTCATAGTATGTGGCGAGGCATTATGATCTAAGATGATGCTTGGGATAAATCGTGGCGTGAAAAATTCTCCCCTACTACGGGGACAGTCGATGACAACAACGACACGACCCGGTTTTTTTTTATGCAGTGATACTGCCCGTGTATATGTTGGTGTTGCTGTCGGTTACCATAAGGTGCGGCTATAGCCTCCTAGGTTGTGTTTAAGTAGTAGGGCCTCTGATTAAATCGAATATTGGCCCGCTGGTGTGATGTATTTCGTATGGGTGCGTGCTTTGTTTTCTCTCCTCGTTCGCGGTATCGCGGGTAGGCCGCGGTCGTCGGCTACAGGACGCGCCTGACAATGGACACGTACTACGATAGAGGTACCACTTTATGGCAAAAAAACGTTTTCTGAAGCTCCTTAACCCCTCATAAACTGGTCCCACGTATTCGGGGGACAAACTATTTGTGAATAGTGTGGGAAACGTTTTTTTCAATTATTAATGGGTTGTAACTCAAAATCGTCGGAATTTCATTGTTGTTTCAAGTCCGGAATGATTATCATTTTATACCCCAAGACCGCGGGATTGTTTTATCGGGGTCGTCGTATCATGGCGCTTTTAGTTTCCTCTAAAACTAAGTTTTTGAGTGAGGTGTGACGCGTGCTACGGTAGAGGTAGCACGTTTTGGCATGATTCGTTTTCCGAACGATCGGGCTGCTTAACCGAAACTCGTCGGACTTTCATTTTTGTGACGAATATTGTTTCAGAGTATACTTCGACCGTGATATTTCGCACCCGGCAGCACTTTTATTTTCCTCCAAAATCATTTTGTTTTTCGGTGAAGTATGACGCTCCTTAAGTGAGGAGCTCACAAAAAACATGGTGCATCTCTACCGTAGTATGCGTCGCGTACGTAGAACTTCTCAGGAGACCACACACCCTCAGACAAATCATGGTGTGCCTCTACCACCGTAGCATTCGTCAATAGCTGTATACAAACACTCCACTCCCTTTCGCAGCTCGCGGCGCCGTCACTCATAATCATGCTACCTGCAACAACTTCCTTCCCTTGTCGTTGCACCCGTTTCCAACGCCGGTATCGTTGGAAGTTCGTGCTGGCTAACGGAGGTATCTCCTCGTCTGAGGCGGTACCCGAACTCGTGTAGTTTATTTACCCCTGTTTTTATTTTTCGGCTTCTACCTTATGCCACATGAACTGTCGGGTTGATATTTGTTGTGTTTCGTAAGAAGTGAGTTGTTCGGTGGGGCAGCAAGGTTTTCAAGTGAGTAAGCAGCCTCACAAACACACATCAACATGTTGCTATGTATGTACCGCGGCAAGCATCCGTTGACCACCTCCGCTGGCTGGGCTGCCTGCCACGACGCAGCAAAAGTGTTTGAAACCGTCGCGAAAAGGCCCCCACGATTGTGGCGTTGACAACACTCCTACGGCGCAGCGTGAAAACCAAGCTCATCACAACCGCCTTCTCGAGTAAATGCGGTCAAGACTGTCGGGTGAACAGGCATGTCCGTATCGCGCCGTAGGAACAGCTGATGTGGAGAACGAAAATACGGCAAGGTTAAGGATAACGGCCTTACCCGGAAGTTGTGCTGTCGCTGCTGTTAGTGCTGGGAGGGCTGAGCGCCTCGCCGGAATCCTCGAAGTCGATTACCATCTGTTTAAACATGTGGCATGCAGCGGCAGAAGCAGCGACAGCAGTGGGAGAGCAGAAGCGGAGATGGGAGCATCTCGAAACATACAAGATTATTAAAGTATAAACAAACGTCGCCTCGAGCGCAATTCAACCTTCCTTCAGCAACCCTATATGTCCTGCAAACAAGCACACGTGCTCACAAGACGATCGGCGTATCATATGCACGGCCTCAGTTGACGTAGCGGTGTGTATAACAGGTGATTCCACGAGTGCGCCAGTATACTTGCTGACGGACCCTGGTGGTGGCCGGCCCTGACACATCGAACAAGGCTTGAAACACACACTTCGAAGTCGCCAAAACATAATCATCGAGAATACCATCTTAGTGAACCGGTCCGGTCCGCATGAAGCGACGACATATCGACGTCTAGTATTCTGCAACTTGGGGAACCGGACGACACACCACCTACATATACCATATGGGAATTTGGTTTCGTAGTTCCGACGCGCGATAACGGCGGACTCTCGCAATAACAAGACACCATTTTATTCCTCGTTAAGTTACGTGGAGGTGACATACGTCCATACACAGGTATAAGCGGTCTCAGATGCAACGCACAGATTGATTTTCGAGTATACCACGGATTTGGAATTTGGGCATGCGGCGAAAGGGCCTAAACAAGTCCAGTAACCCCAAACATAGCCGCTAGAAAAGTAAACCAAGTACTGGTACACAGGAATACCGCAAGAGGATGCCGGTTATCGCGCGGGGGGGGTGAGATCGAGTTTCAGCCGATATTGTTTTCAGAACGTAGGAAAAGGTTTCCAGTACCCCAAACATGTGTCGCCAGAAAAACTTGGTCTACCGCCATCCGAAAAATGCTGTGAACTTTAGTGCCCTTGCCGTTGTCGACACAAAGGGCGAGGAAAAACGATGGCACCCCAGTGCGTTAATCCGCAACCTCAAGGAATGTTCCGAATTTTCCCTCGCCATCGTCGTCGGCTGGATCCAGGCACTCCCAAGCTAATGGAAGGCATTCTCGTAGACTTGTTTCACGCACTACGACGACCCCGCCATCAAAAACATAATATCGTCACCCCCTAACGAAGTCCGTGTCCTTGAAACAACACAAGAGTAGTGTGGGTAAGGTGTTGGGCAAGATACGTACTTAGGCATATCCAGATAACATATCCGGACATGTACTACACGTACCCAACGCGTAGGGACGTTATAGACGAGCGCCTGGATACCTTAGCCACGATAGGTGCCCCGTTTAAACCTTACCCGGGTATCGGATACGTACACATCGATGAAGTACCCGGGGTTAGGTATAAACTCGGAGACGACATCAATACCTTGTCTAAGTGTTAGGTGCGTTAAGGTACGGACCGGGATACCTTTTCGATACGTTAGGTACGGATCTCGATACCGTGTTTTGGGTTTTGGTGCGTTAGGTAAGATCACCAATACTTACCCGGGCATTGGGTATAACCATCGACGAAATACCCGGGTATAGGTACGAACTCAAACACCTCACACGAAATGTGTACGTAATAGGAAGTCCTTATGACGTCGTCTGCGAGAAAATAGACATTCAAATTCGCCACACACCGAGGACACTTACCAACCTAAGGGTAGAGTAGCGTCGGTGGCAATACGTTAAAGCACTGGTGGTGACCACAAGTGCCAAGCTTCACTGGGCGAGGAAAGCCAGCAAACATGACACTCCCGGGCCAGCTCTCAAGGCGATGCATGGAACGTGTGGCTATGATTGGGATCATCTTACCCTTTGTTTTGTTTTCGCTTGCACCGGTGCATCACTACAAAGTTGAGACGGCAATCTAATTATTTTCGCTTATGCCCTTTGGGTACATGTTGGTATGAATAGAAGTAGGGCCCAATCCGACAAAATAAAATGAATGGTGTTTCCTCAAAGTAGAGTGGCGTGTTTCTTCGAGGAACGTTGCATCAAATTCACTAGCGGTGTCTTCTGGCGGGGCTAACGGGTAGATTAGTACTGGTAGTGCATACTGTTGTGTAGTGCCCCGCCCTTTTAAATTTGTATGTGTTTGCGGGGGGGGGGCGTACCTGGGTATTCACCCCGGTACGTAACCGTAACGGCATTTAAGTACGGCCTCAAAACCCTTACGTGAAACTTAGGTACGCAAGGTACGGCCATCACAACTTACTCAGCAATCGGGTGTACCCGTCGCCACGAGCTCGGGGACGGCCTCAATTCCTTACCTCACAATTAGATACGTTGGGCCCCGATCCCGATACCTTGCCCAAGTGATAGGTACGTTATGTATGTTAGGTATGAACTTCGATACGTTACCTAAGTTTCCGGTACGATAGATACTCTGCTCAATACTTACCCGTGTATCGGATATACTCATTTACGAAATACCCGGGGGGGGTAAGGTACGAGCCTGGGGACGACTTCAATACCCGTTAGGTGCGATCAAGTACGGGTGTCGATATCTCATCAAGTGTTGCGTACGTCACGTAGGGCAGTCAATACCTTACGTAAGGTTTAGGCACGTTAGGTACGGACTCTAAACCTCACCAGTTTATACCTTTGAAATGCATAAACCACAACCGCAAAACTGGCCTCACAATTTGGATCAAGTTAAATAACCTAAACTTGCCCAATACAAATGATGTTTCTCTTGTTTTTTTCTGGGAGTATGGCCATATCTTCCACCGTTTCAACGGCACAGACAACCAAATTGTTCTAAACCGCCGTCGAAGGGTGCTCTGTTCGGTCTACACCCTATATGCACAAGATTATACACGTCCGAGGCAGAGGAATTTGAACACGTGAGCAATCCCACGGTAAAGGTACCACTTTTAGGCTCAATATTTTCTGACCGGTTGTGCTCCTCACGTGATTAACCACCGGATGCTATTACTATTTCACTGGTATATTTGTTTTTGGACTACCGCATTGGGAGGTTTGGTCGGGTTGCGCGCACGCAGACGAGCCACATCTTAGCACCTTTCATTTTCCGGAGACAAACGGACGCTGCACGCAGCCGGAAGATGATATAACTACTTCAAGCTCAAACTTCGATGCGGTCCGAGATGCAGCTGTTATCACACGATATAGTTGGCACACCTGAGTGTGTATGAGATGAGTCTCTGCTCCCTTTAGGAGTCTCTACGAACTACACTCGAACCCCAAAATCAAGCAAAAAGCGAAATATGAAAATTCAACACAACCGATTCCTGAGGGCCCTGACTCCAAGAGCTCTCTACATCCCACTAAAAACTCTGAACTCCAGTAAAAACGTAAAGTTTGGCAACCCGATAAAACAACGGTCAGTCGAGAAAAAACAAATCATGTTCGTAGTGAAGGTAAAAAAGAGATCGTCCAATCAAAATTGAAAAGTGAATCGATCAAGCAGCGTCCCATCGGTCGGTAGAGTCTTGGGATCAAACGTGCCACGCCTACTAACGAAGCACGAGTGGGACACACGCTTTGCTTGGTGGAGCAAAAACATTGCCAATCGCTGTCATACATGCAAAACACAACGACACATATATGTATATATATAGTTATTGCTCACCCGGACCAAGCATGTGCTCTCTTTCAGCTCGTAGCAAGGCACTGTCTTCACTATGCTCGTTGTCCCGTTGAAGTGCCAGGTCGTAACCTTGAAGAAGAACGTCTGTCACGAAATAAGTGCGGATACCGACGGAATGCAGACAATAATAGGAAGAAAGGGCTGTATTTTGGTCTCATACATATATAATCGCGATCTAGTTCGTTAGTTGTGGTGTGTATTGACCAGCACATGTAATGTAGGTTGTGTTTCAAATGTTAACACCTGTGAAATCGATCATAACGTGGAGCAGGTAGCCAGCGGGAGCTGTGCTGCGTAGGGTTATATTCGCCAAAACAATATTGGGTAGGGCTGGGGTTGGCAGGATGCCTCTGAAGGGCGTGGTGTGCATGTACAGTACAAAGCACACATATATTCGAGCCCCCTTGTTTTATTTGGTTGTGTAAAACACTGGGAATTACGCCTGAATAACATTTTTAGCAGTACTATGCAAAAGGGTGTTGAAACCTCTCCTACTTCCTGATGGTCCTAGAAGTACCTTGTGGTGACAAATGACGAATGCGCCATATTGCAACTCGCTTTTTTTTTAAATTAGCCCACCCGCCTTGTATTTTGATGTTCGTCCTTTCGCGCCTCAGTTTATAGCCTGTTTATATAATGCATAGTCTCATTACTTAATAAATAATAAAGGCCCTATGCGCAGTACGCAAGCTATAATAATATCCCACATATCTTGAAAACATATATATGGGGTGCAACGATATTACAGGGGGGGGGGGTGTACTCATGTTGTGCACGGCCGTAGTCATATGACCATAGACCCTCGCATCCCTACAATGCCGGGACGGAGCGCGTTGGGTTTTCACCAACCAGGCAGACATTGCTTGCACCAAGCGCGAAACGCCGTGGGGTATTGGGCGAGTCGCATGGAGGGTGAGCTGCATCCGGCTAAGAACCGCCTCTGAGGCGGACTTGCATATGGACGACAGCTTCAATGAGTTAATTTAATTTCTGGTGTGGCCACTTCCGGAGACAGCAATGGGTTTTACTATGTAACTGCCTCGCGGACGCCTTACCATATTAACACTACGTGGTACGACCATTCCCCTTGCGCGGAGCAAAGGTTCTCTACCCCGCACAAATGATCTACTCGACCACAAGCTTTGGTGACCGCCAAAACAAATAACAAAAAAAAAACGGCACCCTGGTTGTCTAGCTCACGCAGCGAGTGGCGTGTTTTACAGCGTCGTTGCCAACCGACGCCAACCCAACCTATAAATATATCATATATTTATAGGGGTGGGGGGGTTATCAGCACATATGGCGAAGAACAAGGTACGAAACTGTTCGAGTGTTTCTATTATATGTATAAAAAAAGGAATACCAGGTTTTAGTCATTCCTATTTAAAGTACGTAGTGGCACAGCAGTTATGTGCAAACCCACGGTTCACAACTTTTCACAAATAGACATACGCTCCCTAAATCTTGCAGCCTTATATTTTGTTTCTCCTCATATATATACAGGATGTATATCCTGCATGATGCCGTATACTACCCATAAGTACGCGCCATCGATGTATCACGCTCAGCTTGCAAATATCAGTATGGGGGAAATCCTTGATATTACAGCTGTTTTTGGTGTATTAGATGTTTATAATTATATGGTTGGCAACGACTGTGTATTATCCCCTGAGCAGAGAGATATGTCTACCCGACCACTATTTCTGCAGAGCTACTGGGCTCGAACACTTCGAACCCGCTACGAAACAAGTTCTGTGTTGCGATGTATTATTAGATGATAGACCACGGTTCCGATCACGGTAGAACCATGCGCCCCGCAACTACGACTTGGACGTGGCGCCACGCCCGCTGGAATTAATGATATCGAGGTTTCCAATATTCGGACCGTAAGTGCGTGTCCGGTACTGGTTCAGTTGCTGCACGACGCGGCCTTCCTAAATGCGCGATGGTTAAGGCCTACCGCCGTGTGCCTGGCGTTTGACATTTTTCGTCAAGGACGATAGACAGTACACCTGGCGTGTATTCCAGGGGCTGAACCAAGGGTTACACGAACATTTCAAATTTTGTATGGGACATGTGTGATGCTCGTGACGAGGGAGACTTAGGTAACTTAGGCGGAATTTCCTGAGAACCACATTTCAGACCCACCTCGCTGTCGCAAACATCTCCCCATACCATGCTGACCGTCCTGGGTAGAGCCTCATCTTCGCCCTGCACAGGGTCCGTAACTATTCCGGTCCAGGTCTGGTAAACAAATTAAGTCGCGCACACACGCTCGGAGTCAGGTGGGAGTGCTGTGCGAAGTCGTGGGAGGGCATATCGCTGTTCGGAAGCGTGCAACTCTAGCATACGGTGTTGTATTTTGCGTGGGATCTACTAATGCTTTCAAACCTTGAGAGGGGGCATTCATCAGCAGGGGTAGCGAATGTTTGCGGGCGCATGTAGCGCGTTTTCACTCGCTTTATCGTATCGAGATCGGTACACAGCTATGATATAACGAGCAATACACGCCTCTTCCTCCTCGCGCACCGGTTCAGCTTGTTTGCGCGTCGAGACCCGTCCGGGGTTCGTTTAAAAGGGCGGCCATTGTGTTTACCTATTCACGGGGGTGTTTCGTTCTTGGTATATACGACGCCACGACAACAGGAGTACGTTTTGCCCAAATACATCAGAGACTAATGCAGGGTTTGAACTGAGAAATTTACAGCACCAAAAAGTATCCTCGCGAAAACAAATCGATACAGACGTACACAGGCGGTGGGATTGCGCGTCGGGTACACGCTTTAGCTTCCGTTCCGTTTTGGGATTCTATTCTTGACCTGCTCAACTTAGAACTAGGAAAAAATGTCCCACACTACAGTAGTTCTAAGTAGTTCGTCCCCAAAAATCGTGGGACCAGTTCTTCGAGGGCTAAGCGTGGAGACTCCGAAATAGCATGTGGGCCTCGGCCGTAGCATGAGTCTCTACTGGCCCCCCCACAGTGGTACCCCCCCACTATCAGTTTTGCTTGAGGTTCCGGACTTGAGCAGCTCTATACGTATCACGCCCCCCCCCCCCTCAAACAAGAATATAACCGTTTTCGAAACCCCATTGCAAACAAATACATATCCGATCTACTCGTGAGCAAAGTTTTGTACGCCACGTCAATATCCCAAACCGGTGTCCGGTGTTTTGAAAGAGTAAGGGTTCAGGTCCGGCCGGGAAGGAGTTAGGAAACAAGTGTGCGCCCATAAGCAATCCCGTCGACTAGGCTTATATCGAACACAACAGCCGCTTGCATCGCGAAATAGACATTACGTTGGGCAGTTCATCTTTCAGTCGAAACGGTTTCGACCAGAACGCGATACCCAATGTAGGAAGCTACAGTAGCACCCATCGAAATGTTTGCCCTGACACAAAACAGGACGTGAAACAAGAAGTAGAAACATTGCAACCCTGATCGAACTGTCCAGTCACATAGCCTACGGATACCAAAGTACACAACAAGCTCCGTTCTAAAACTATCGATACGTAGTAAAGCGCATTTCTTTTGTTTAAGAGCCCCTCATTGGTCGAAACTTTTGGTTTTGTTCCGCATCGGACAGACCACACCACCGATCCCCACTGCATGCAGATTATTCGACTCCCACCCGGCAACAAGAGGGCGGATCACGCAGATCAAGCGAGCACCCGAGCCTGTACATAACAGCTCGTACGAGCATGTCCTGAACACAAGCGAGACGCGTACTACGATGATAGAGGTACGAGTACGTGGCACGAGTACGTGGCAGCACGTTTTATCGGCAACTTTTTCTGAAACACCACAAACGCAACCTGAATAACCCACTAAGAACTAAAAAAAACATATCCCACGCTATTTCCAATACGCTTGTCCCCGAATATATGGGACCGGTTCTTAACCCATTCAGCACTGAAAAACATATCCCACACTAATTCCAAGACGTTTTTCCCCAAATTCGTGGGACCGGTTCTTAAGGGGATTTATTGCCCAAAATCGCCGGAATCTCATTGTTTTGTTGCAATAATCATATCGTTTTTTCTACGTAGGGCTTGAGATTTGTCATCGGGTGGCGGTTTATATTTCCATCCAAAAATCAGTTTTTGGGTAAAGAGGTACGTAGAGAGCTCCTCAAGTGACCAACCACCCTTACGAGACAAACACATGGTGTGCCCCTCGTACCTCTACTACATACCGCAGCACGCGTCGCCGAACTCTCGTACTTCAGATTCGAGAGTTGACAATCGAAAAGCCTTCGAAAATAGTTTCGTGGTACTACTGACAGTTGAAGCCTATTTCAGCGCAGACTAATGCCAAGGTAGAGTGATGCGCAATTTTGTTTCCGATGGTGTTTGTTACCTGAGAAGCTCTACGATGCCTCACCCGCAAAAAGAAAATGATTTTGAGACGAGAGGAAGACGCGTGCTACGGTAGAGAGGTAGCACGTTTTGTCTGAATCGTTTTCGGAATGATCGGACTCCTTATTAACCCAAAAATCGTCGGACTTTCATTTTTGTGACGAATCATGTTTCAGAGTATACTTCGACGCCATGATATTTCGCACCCAGCAGCACTTTTATTTTCCCTCCAAAATCATTTCTTTTGGGCGAAGTATGACGCTCCTTGAAAGTAAGGAGCTCAGAAAAAAACATGGTGCACCTCTATCGTAGCATGCGTCGGAAGTGCAATCGCCGCGATCAGAGATCCCGTGACCCAGGTATGCGCTTTAATCATATATTAAAAAAAAAAACGTGGCCCAGGTATGCGCAAAAATCATATTGCCAAAAAAAAAAACAGAACGATTGTGGGTCAAGGAGCCCCGGCATTAAGATTTTATTTTGTTTGTTTTGCCAGAAATGTGCCACCTCCTACCGTACGTAAAGCACGCGTCCACGTGCCTTTCGAGCGATGCCGTCCGTGAACGCGGTCCCGTCGGCGACGCCGTAGTACGACCTGTCGGCCACGATGTTCTCGCCGTTAAGAGTGAAGAAGGACAACGTTTCGGCGTCCTCGGCGTCCACGAAGGAGTCGCACATCAGATCTACCACCTCGAACGGGGACACGACTAGACGGTAATCACACATATAGAGCAGGAGCGTGGGGAAAGGGATGGGAGGGGGGGNACTTGCTACGGTAGAGGTAGCACGTTTTGGCATGATTCGTTTTCCGAACGATCGGGCTGCTTAACCGAAACTCGTCGGACTTTCATTTTTGTGACGAATATTGTTTCAGAGTATACTTCGACCGTGATATTTCGCACCCGGCAGCACTTTTATTTTCCTCCAAAATAATTTTGTTTTTCGGTGAAGTATGACGCTCCTTTAAGTGAGGAGCTCACAAAAAACATGGTGCATCTCTACCGTAGTATGCGTCGCGTACGTAGAACTTCTCAGGAGACCACACACCCTCAGACAAATCATGGTGCGCCTCTACCACCGTAGCATTCGTCAATAGCTGTATACAAACACTACACTCCCTTTCGCAGCTCGCGGCGCCGTCACTCATAATCATGCTACCTGCAACAACTTCCTTCCCTTGTCGTTGCACCCGTTTCCAACGCCGGTATCGTTGGAAGTTCGTGCTGGCTAACGGAGGTATCTCCTCGTCTGAGGCGGTACCCGAACTCGTGTAGTTTATTTACCCCTGTTTTTATTTTTCGGCTTCTACCTTATGCCACATGAACTGTCGGGTTGATATTTGTTGTGTTTCGTAAGAAGTGAGTTGTTCGGTGGGGCAGCAAGGTTTTCAAGTGAGTAAGCAGCCTCACAAACACACATCAACATGTTGCTATGTATGTACCGCGGCAAGCATCCGTTGACCACCTCCGCTGGCTGGGCTGCCTGCCACGACGCAGCAAAAGTGTTTGAAACCGTC
The DNA here is from genome assembly GCA_008828725.1 of Saccharina japonica. Lineage (NCBI taxonomy): Eukaryota > Phaeophyceae > Laminariales > Laminariaceae > Saccharina > Saccharina japonica. The sequence goes on along the minus strand of MEHQ01003804.1, from coordinate 25,199 downwards.
GCGAAAAGGCCCCCACGATTGTGGCGTTGACAACACTCCTACGGCGCAGCGTGAAAACCAAGCTCATCACAACCGCCTTCTCGAGTAAATGCGGTCAAGACTGTCGGGTGAACAGGCATGTCCGTATCGCGCCGTAGGAACAGCTGATGTGGAGAACGAAAATACGGCAAGGTTAAGGATAACGGCCTTACCCGGAAGTTGTGCTGTCGCTGCTGTTAGTGCTGGGAGGGCTGAGCGCCTCGCCGGAATCCTCGAAGTCGATTACCATCTGTTTAAACATGTGGCATGCAGCGGCAGAAGCAGCGACAGCAGTGGGAGAGCAGAAGCGGAGATGGGAGCATCTCGAAACATACAAGATTATTAAAGTATAAACAAACGTCGCCTCGAGCGCAATTCAACCTTCCTTCAGCAACCCTATATGTCCTGCAAACAAGCACACGTGCTCACAAGACGATCGGCGTATCATATGCACGGCCTCAGTTGACGTAGCGGTGTGTATAACAGGTGATTCCACGAGTGCGCCAGTATACTTGCTGACGGACCCTGGTGGTGGCCGGCCCTGACACATCGAACAAGGCTTGAAACACACACTTCGAAGTCGCCAAAACATAATCATCGAGAATACCATCTTAGTGAACCGGTCCGGTCCGCATGAAGCGACGACATATCGACGTCTAGTATTCTGCAACTTGGGGAACCGGACGACACACCACCTACATATACCATATGGGAATTTGGTTTCGTAGTTCCGACGCGCGATAACGGCGGACTCTCGCAATAACAAGACACCATTTTATTCCTCGTTAAGTTACGTGGAGGTGACATACGTCCATACACAGGTATAAGCGGTCTCAGATGCAACGCACAGATTGATTTTCGAGTATACCACGGATTTGGAATTTGGGCATGCGGCGAAAGGGCCTAAACAAGTCCAGTAACCCCAAACATAGCCGCTAGAAAAGTAAACCAAGTACTGGTACACAGGAATACCGCAAGAGGATGCCGGTTATCGCGCGGGGGGGGTGAGATCGAGTTTCAGCCGATATTGTTTTCAGAACGTAGGAAAAGGTTTCCAGTACCCCAAACATGTGTCGCCAGAAAAACTTGGTCTACCGCCATCCGAAAAATGCTGTGAACTTTAGTGCCCTTGCCGTTGTCGACACAAAGGGCGAGGAAAAACGATGGCACCCCAGTGCGTTAATCCGCAACCTCAAGGAATGTTCCGAATTTTCCCTCGCCATCGTCGTCGGCTGGATCCAGGCACTCCCAAGCTAATGGAAGGCATTCTCGTAGACTTGTTTCACGCACTACGACGACCCCGCCATCAAAAACATAATATCGTCACCCCCTAACGAAGTCCGTGTCCTTGAAACAACACAAGAGTAGTGTGGGTAAGGTGTTGGGCAAGATACGTACTTAGGCATATCCAGATAACATATCCGGACATGTACTACACGTACCCAACGCGTAGGGACGTTATAGACGAGCGCCTGGATACCTTAGCCACGATAGGTGCCCCGTTTAAACCTTACCCGGGTATCGGATACGTACACATCGATGAAGTACCCGGGGTTAGGTATAAACTCGGAGACGACATCAATACCTTGTCTAAGTGTTAGGTGCGTTAAGGTACGGACCGGGATACCTTTTCGATACGTTAGGTACGGATCTCGATACCGTGTTTTGGGTTTTGGTGCGTTAGGTAAGATCACCAATACTTACCCGGGCATTGGGTATAACCATCGACGAAATACCCGGGTATAGGTACGAACTCAAACACCTCACACGAAATGTGTACGTAATAGGAAGTCCTTATGACGTCGTCTGCGAGAAAATAGACATTCAAATTCGCCACACACCGAGGACACTTACCAACCTAAGGGTAGAGTAGCGTCGGTGGCAATACGTTAAAGCACTGGTGGTGACCACAAGTGCCAAGCTTCACTGGGCGAGGAAAGCCAGCAAACATGACACTCCCGGGCCAGCTCTCAAGGCGATGCATGGAACGTGTGGCTATGATTGGGATCATCTTACCCTTTGTTTTGTTTTCGCTTGCACCGGTGCATCACTACAAAGTTGAGACGGCAATCTAATTATTTTCGCTTATGCCCTTTGGGTACATGTTGGTATGAATAGAAGTAGGGCCCAATCCGACAAAATAAAATGAATGGTGTTTCCTCAAAGTAGAGTGGCGTGATTCTTCGAGGAACGTTGCATCAAATTCACTAGCGGTGTCTTCTGGCGGGGCTAATGGGTAGATTAGTACTGGTAGTGCATACTGTTGTGTAGTGCCCCGCCCTTTAAATTTGTATGTGTTTGCGGGGGGGGGGCGTACCTGGGTATTCACCCCGGTACGTAACCGTAACGGCATTTAAGTACGGCCTCAAAACCCTTACGTGAAACTTAGGTACGCAAGGTACGGCCATCACAACTTACTCAGCAATCGGGTGTACCCGTCGCCACGAGCTCGGGGACGGCCTCAATTCCTTACCTCACAATTAGATACGTTGGGCCCCGATCCCGATACCCTGCCCAAGTGATAGGTGCGTTTGGTATGTTAGGTATGAACCTCGACACGTTACCTAAGTTTCCGGTACGATAGATACTCTGCTCAATACTTACCTGTGTATCGGATATACTCATTTACGAAATACCCGGGGGGGGTAAGGTACGAGCCTGGGGACGACTTCAATACCTGTTAGGTGCGATCAAGTACGGGTGTCGCTATCTTATCAAGTGTTGCGTGCGTTACGTAGGGCAGTCAATACCTTACGTAAGGTTTAGGCACGTTAGGTACGGACTCTAAACCTCACCAGTTTATACCTTTGAAATGCATAAAACCACAACCGCAAAACTGGCCTCACAATTTGGATCGAGTTAATAAACCTAAACTTGCGCAATACCAATTATGTTTCTCTTGTTTTTTTTCTGGGAGTATGGCCATATCTTCCACCGTTTCAACGGCACAGACAACCAACTTTTTCTAAACCGCCGTTGTAGGGTGTTCCGTTCGGTCTACACCCTGTATGCACAAGATTATACACGTGCAAGGCAGAGGAATTTGAACACGTGAGCAATCCCACGGTAAAGGTACCACTTTTAGGCTCAATATTTTCTGACCGGTTGTGCTCCTCACGTGATTAACCACCGGATGCTATTACTATTTCACTGGTATATTTGTTTTTGGACTACCGCATTGGGAGGTTTGGTCGGGTTGCGCGCACGCAGACAAACCACATCTTAGCATCTTTCATTTTTCGGAGGCAAACGGACGCTGCACGCAGCCGGGAGATGATAAAACTACTTCAAGCTAAAACTTTGATGCGTGTCCGAGATGCAGCTGTTATCACACGATATAGTTGGCACACCTGAGTGTGTATGAGATGAGTCTCTGCTCCCTTTAGGAGTCTCTACGAACTACACTCGAACCCCAAAATCAAGCAAAAAGCGAAATATGAAAATTCAACACAGCCGATTCCTGAGGGCACTGACTCCAAGAGCTCCATACATCCCACTAAAAACTCTGAACTCCAGATAAAACGTAAAGTTTGGCAACCCGATAAAACAACGGTCAGTCGAGGAAAAACATATCATGTTCGTAGTGAAGAAAAAAAAGAGATCGTCCAATCAAAATTGAAAAGTGAATCGATCAAGCAGCGTCCCATCGGTCGGTAGAGTCTTGGGATCAAACGTGCCACGCCTACTAACGAAGCACGAGTGGGACACACGCTTTGCTTGGTGGAGCAAAAACATTGCCAATCGCTGTCATACATGCAAAACACAACGACACATATATGTATATATATAGTTATTGCTCACCCGGACCAAGCATGTGCTCTCTTTCAGCTCGTAGCAAGGCACTGTCTTCACTATGCTCGTTGTCCCGTTGAAGTGCCAGGTCGTAACCTTGAAGAAGAACGTCTGTCACGAAATAAGTGCGGATACCGACGGAATGCAGACAATAATAGGAAGAAAGGGCCGTATTTTGGTCTCATACATATATAATCGCGATCTAGTTCGTTAGTTGTGGTGTGTATTGACCAGCACATGTAATGTAGGTTGTGTTTCAAATGCTAACACCTGTGAAATCGATCATAACGTGGAGCAGGTAGCCAGCGGGAGCTGTGCTTCGTAGGGTTACATTCGCCAAAACAATATTGGGTAGGGCTGGGGTTGGCAGGATGCCTCTGAAGGGCGTGGTGTGCATGTACAGTACAAAGCACACATATATTCGAGCCCCCTTGTTTTATTTGGTTGTGTAAAACACTGGGAATTACGCCTGAATAACATTCTTAGCAGTACTATGCAAAAGGGTGTTGAAACCTCTCCTACTTCCTGATGGTCCTAGAAGTACCTTGTGGTGACAAATGACGAATGCGCCATATTGCAACTCGCTTTTTTTTTAAATTAGCCCACCCGCCTTGTATTTTGATGTTCGTCCTTTCGCGCCTCAGTTTATAGCCTGTTTATATAATGCATAGTCTCATTACTTAATAAATAATAAAGGCCCTATGCGCAGTACGCAAGCTATAATAATATCCCACATATCTTGAAAACATATATATGGGGTGCAACGATATTACAGGGGGGGGGGGTGGGGGGTTATCAGCACATATGGCGAAGAACAAGGTACGAAACTGTTCGAATGTTTCTATTATATGTATAAAAAAAGGAATACCAGGTTTTAGTCATTCCTATTTAAAGTACGTAGTGGCACAGCAGTTATGTGCAAACCCACGGTTCACAACTTTTCACAAATAGACATACGCTCCCTAAATCTTGCAGCCTTATATTTTGTTTCTCCTCATATATATACAGGATGTATATCCTGCATGATGCCGTATACTACCCATAAGTACGCGCCATCGAAGTATCACGCTCAGCTTGCAAATATCAGTATGGGGGAAATCCTTGATATTACAGCTGTTTTTGGTGTATTAGATGTTTATAAATATATGGTTGGCAACGACTGTGTATTATCCCCTGAGCAGAGAGATATGTCTACCCGACCACTATTTCCGCAGAGCTACTGGGCTCGAACAAATCGAACCCGCTACGAAACAAGTTCTGTGTTGCGATGTATTATTAGATGATCGACCACGGTTCCGATCACGGTAGAACCATGCGCCCCGCAACTACGACTTGAACGTGGCGCCACGCCCGCTGTAATTAATGATATCGAGGTTTCCAATACTCGGAACGTAAGTGCGTGTCCGGTACTGGTTCAGTTGCTGCACGACGCGGCCTTCTTAAATGCGCGATGGTTAAGGCCTACCGCCGTGTGCCTGGCGTCTGACATTTTTCGTCAAGGAAGATAGACAGTACACCTGGCGTGTATTCCACGGGCTGAATCAAGGGGTACACGAACATTTTAAATTTGGAATGGGAAATGTGTAATGCTCGTCACAAGGGAGACTTGGTAACTTAGGCGGCATTTCCTGGAAAACATATTTCAGACCCACCTCGCTGTCGCAAACATCTCCCCATACCATGCTGACCGTCCTGGGTAGAGCCTCATCTTCGCCCTGCACAGGGTCCGTAACTATTCCGGTCCAGGTCTGGCAAACAGATTCAGTCGCGCACACACGTTCGGAGTCAGGTGAGAGTGCTGTGCGAAGTACTGGGGGGGCATATGGCTGTTCGGAATCGTGCAACTCTAGCATACGGTGTTGTGGTTTGCGCGAGACCTACTAAAGCCTTCAAACCTTTGGGGGTCATTCATCAGCACGAGTAGGGAATGTTTGACAGCGCATGTAGCGCGTTTTCACTCGCTTTATCGTATCGAGATCGGTACACAGCTATGATATAACGAGCAATACACGCCTCTTCCTCCTCGCGCACCGGTTCAGCTTGTTTGCGCGTCGAGACCCGTCCGGGGTTCGTTAAAAAGGGCGGCCATTGTGTTTACCTATTCACGGGGGTTTTCGTTCTTGGTATATACGACGCCACGACAACAGGAGTACGTTTTGCCCAAATACATCAGAGACTAATGCAGGGTTTGAACCGAGAAATTTACAGCACTAAAAAGTATCCTCGCGAAAACAAATCGATACAGACCTACACAGGCGGTGGGATTGCGCGTCGGGTACACGCTTTAGCTTCCGTTCCGTTTTGGGATTCTATTCTTGACCTGCTCAACTTAGAACTGGGAAAAAATGTCCCACACTACAGTAGTTCTAAGTAGTTCGTCCCCAAAAATCGTGGGACCAGTTCTTCGAGGGCTAAGCGTGGAGACTCCGAAATAGCATGTGGGCCTCGGCCGTAGCATGAGTCTCTACTGGCCCCCCCACAGTGGTACCCCCCCCTATCAGTTTTGCTTGAGGTTCCGGATTTGAGCAGCTCTATACGTATCACGCCCCCCCCCCCCTCAAACAAGAATATAACCGTTTTCGAAACCCCATTGCAAACAAATACATATCCGATCTACTCGTGAGCAAAGTTTTGTACGCCACGTCAATATCCCAAACCGGTGTCCGGTGTTTTAAAAGAGTAAGGGTTCAGGTCCGGCCGGGAAGGAGTTAGGAAACAAGTGTACGCCCATGAGCAATCCCATCGACTAGGCTTATTATATCGAACACAACAGGCGCTTGCAGCGCGAACTAGACACTACGTTGGGCAGTTCATCATCAGTCGAAACAGTTTCGACCAGAACGCGATACCCAATGTAGGAAGCTACTGCTGTAGCACCCATCGAAATGTTTGCCCTGACACAATACAGGACGTAACACAAGAAGTAGAAACCGGCAACCCTGATCGAACTGTCCAGTCACATAGCCTACGGATACCAAAGTACAGTACACAACGAGCGCAGTTGTAAAACTATCGATAGTAAAGCGCATTTATTTTGTTCAAGAGCCCCGCCCCCCCCCCGATCGGTCGAAACCGTTTTTTTGTTCCGCATCGGACAGACCACACCGCCGATGCCCCACTGGTGCAACGGTAGGGGGGTCATTTTTAAGTCCAATATTTTCAGCGGATGAGAGCCACTCCGCCGAGTGACCACCATATTTCTTCGCGTTTTTTTTAGACTTAACGCGTTATGTTTTCAAAATTTGCACCACTATGGTATGCTCGCTACTCTGCGACAACAACATATTCCTGCGTCCAGGTTTGAGTGAGGTACAGAGTCACTCGCCCGAGTGGAGTCAACGTGGTAGTGAAAATCAGGGTATCCCCCTTTACCGTAGCACTAGTTCCCCACTGCATAGCCTTGGCGCATGCAGAATATTCGGCTCCCACCCGGCCACGAGAGGGCGGATCATGCAGATCAAGCGAGCACCCGAAGCCTGTGCATAACAGCTCGTACTTGTGAGCATGTCTTGAACACAAGCGAAACGCGTGCTACGATGATAGAGGTACGAGTACGTGGCAGCACGTTTTTTATCGGCATCTTTTTCTGAAACACCACAAACGCAACCTTTAATAACCCATTCAGAACTGAAAAAACATATCCCACACTAATTCCAAGACGTTTGTCCCCGAATATATGGGACCGGTTCTTAACCCATTCAGAACCGAAAAAAATGTCCCACACTAATTCCAAGTAGTTTGTCCCCAAATTCGTGGGACCAGTTCTTAAGGGGTTAAGGGGATTTATTACCCAAAATCTCCGGAATCTTATTGTTGTGTTGCAATAATCATTGTTTTTTCTACGTAGGGTAGCGCTTTATATTTTCATCCAAAAGTCAGTTTTTGGGTAAAAAGGTAGAGAGCTCCTCAAGTGACCAACCACCCTTACAAGGCAAAAAACATGGTGTGCCCCTACCTCTACTATATACCGCGGCCTGCGTCGCCGAACTTTCATCCTTCAGATTCGAGAGTTGACAATCGAAAAGCCTTCGAAAATAGTTTCGTGGTACTGACAATTGAAAGCCTATTTCAGCACAGACACATGCTGAGGTAGTGATGCGACTCATGCTACGGTAGAGGTGCACCATGTTTTTTCGGAGCCTCCTCACTTAAGGAGCGTCATACCTCACCGAAAAAAAGGTTTTTTGGAGGAAAAATAAAAAGTACTGCCGGATGAGAAATCTCATGAACCGAAGTATACTCTGCTGAAACATTATTCGTCACAAGGATGAAAGTCCAACGAATTTGGGTTAAGGAGCCCGATCGTTCAGAAAACAATTCAGCCAAAAAGTGCTACCTCTACTGTAGCACGCGTCGTGCACCAATTTATTTCGGAGGGCGTTGTGTTTCCTGAGAAGCTTTAGGATGCCTCACCCCCAAAAAAACTGATTTTGAGATGATAGGAAGACGCGTGCTACGGTAGAGGTAGCACGTTTTTGGCTGAATCTTTTCCCGAACGATCGGACTCCTTATTAACCCAAATCCGTCGGACTTTCATTTTTGTGACTGCTGAATAATGTTTCAGGGTGTATACTTCGACCATGTGATATTTCGCACCCGGCAGCAAATATATTTTCCCTCCAAAATCATTTCTTTCGGGCGAAGTATGACGCTCCTTGAAAGTGAGGAGCTCAGAAAAAAAAAAAATGGTTCACCTCTATATCGTATATAGCATGCGTCGGAAGTGCAACCCGATCAGAAATCCCGTGGCCCAGGTAGGCGCAAAAATCATATTGCAAAAAAAAATAAAAAAAATAAAAAAATAACAAAACCGAAGATTTGGGGTTAAGGAGCCCCGGCATTCAGAGTTTTTGTTTTTTTTTGCCCAGAATGTGCCACCCCCTATCGTACGTAAAGCACGCGTCCACGCACCTTTCGAGCGATGCCGTCCGTGAACGCGGTCCCGTCGGCGACGCCGTAGTACGACCTGTCGGCCACGATGTTCTCGCCGTTCAGAGTGTAGAAGGACAAGGTTTCGGCGTCTTCCGCGTCCACGAAGGAGTCGCACCTCAGATCTACCACCTCGAACGGGGACACGACTAGACGGAAATCACACGTGTTGAGCAGGAGCGTGGGGAAAGGGATGGGAGGGGGGGGGGGGGGGGAAGGGGAAAGGGGAGGGAGGGAGCAACGCGTTGCTCGAATGCACGTGTCCTCGGTTCATCCCTTGGAGACTGGTGGTATGGCAAGGGGGGACGGGGGGGGGGGGTGTTCTTTATTTAAATGCATGGCCCGTAGTCGTATGACCATAGATCCTCGCACCCCTATAATTTCCGGGATGGAGCATGTGTCGGGTTTTCACCGATCAGGCAGACATTGCTAGCATGTATGGGGAGGTGGGGGCTGAATGTATAGCGAGGCGGGTTCGTGCATGTGTGAGGATCGGCTTGCGGAGTATGTTTCCCGACGTCTTGTCCTCGATGAACATACGGGCACTGCCTATTATAGGCTTTTGTGTCGTATCTTCATGAAGCAGGGCATTATACCAGGGAATAATTCACAATTAGTTTGACGTGCCTCCTAGTTGACGAGCCTTGGAACAATTGGGTGCACGGCGGTGACAGATGATAACGAGCGAATGCGGGGTTTTAGTTTTGACGGCGTCCAAACAAATGGGACATTTTCTCATCGTTTCGTTACACTCACCGACACCGGGACGGTTTGCAATATAGGGTAAGCCGATATAGGGTAAGCCGTTCCCTTAAAAACAAAAAACGGGGTATCGCGTCCCCGGTTTGTCGAGAAACAGCAACAACGCAAGCAACACACAGAAGACAACCCACCCAGCCACATAGGCACCCAGCATCGGCCGAAGTAGGAGCTGGTAGGCGTCCAGTGCGAAGCGGGGCTAGATGCCAAAACTGGCTTTCGCGGTGGTGTTGGTCACGAAGAGGGTGGCGGTGGTTGCATTTCGTTGATTCCTTCTTATGCATGCTTCCACAGCAGCAACAGAAGGCAGTACTAGAGTGGTACGGGCCGCGGGGAGGGATGTCGCCAACCCAGCGACGAGCCGAAGCACACAACCAGTGTCGCCCAAAGCAGGGAGGCAGCGAAGTCGACTGCCGAGCGGGACTAGAGACTGAAGCCTTGTCGTGGTTGTGGTGGCGGTGGTCATCGTCACCGTTCTCTACAAATCCCCCCCCCCCACATAAATAAAATAATAGGCAAGGGTAAGGCACACGTAGGCAAGATGGAAGCAGTCCTAACAGACTCGCACCTTGACACTAGAATTAAGAGATGTATACTGATGAATGTGATTGTACCAAAGCTAGAATATGCAGGAGAAGTATGGGAAGGGAACGCGAAGCTCGTAAAACAGCTGGAAACAGTACAGATGACAGCAGCTAAAAAAATACTAGGATGCTCAAGTACGACGAGTAATACAGTATTGAGAGCAGAACTGGGAATGTACCCACTTAAGACAAATAGAGACGTGCGTAAGTTGAAATGGCAATATAAAGTAAAGAACATGCCAAATAAGAGGTTGCCAGCCATAGCCGATAAAGCTGTATGGGAGAAAGTAACCAAAGGGCGAGCTGGAATAAGGTGGGATAGCGTAGTCGAGAAAGTATGGAAGGAAATAGGAAACCAAAAAGAGACGCTGGCCATAGAGAAATTTAGCGGATACAAGACAGAAGTGAAAGAAAGGATAGAAAGAAGGGAAAGGCTAGCACTGAGAAAGAAGGTGGAAGGGGAAGAACACTTAGAGATGTACGGGGGGTTGAGAGAAGGAATAGGAATGAAAAGGTATCTGCACGGCCCAATGGACTTCGCGAAAAAGCTGAAACTGCGATTTCGTGTAGGGGACCTGGACCTGCCAGAAAGAAGAAGGAGGTATACCAGTAGCCGGGAGGAGGAGGAAGTAGAGGCACAGATGTGCCCATGTGGCAAAGCCATAGAGAGTAGAGTTCACATAGTGGGAGAATGTGAAAGGTACAAGGAGGAAAGGGATGTGCTAGAGGAGGAGATGAGGAAAATAGACGAGTGTGACATGGAGCAGTTTGGTACACTAAATAGTAGCGAGAAAACGATCGCTATCTTAGGAGATAGATGGTGGCCACAGGCGGCGAAGCAGGAAGGGGATAAGATTAGCAAAAGGTTTCTTTGTAATATATGGAAACAACGTAATGAGCGCCCAAGTGTTGGAGGTGTCTCTATTAGGAGTAGGAACGGTGCTCCGTCTCGAAAGGGATGCGTGGTCAATGGTCAAATGACTAAGGCAAGCAACAAATGAGTACGCCCCCCCCCCCCCCCCCCCCCCCCCCCCCCCCCCCCCCCTGTCCCGTCCTCCTCTCTAAGCGCAACAAGCAACAGGAGGGGCACGGTACTATGGCACCAGCTGTGGGGAGGAGGATAGATCCAGCCAACTCCGGAATTTGAATATGTGAAAACAAATACACGAATCGAGTCATTTTGTGTCCTACGGCTGATTCTTACGCTATTTATTTTATGACTCGAAACGGCAAATGTAGAACCGATACAATCTTGGTAATTTATGTATGGGTCATTAGCCAAAAATAGGTATACCTACGCACGTTAATCCATTTGAGTACACTACGTAATGTACCCGGGAGAGGCGTCATGTCCCGCCTGATATTGCGCCTGCGCTCCAGTCTACCTACTAATGGCGCCAAGTGCGGAGGTACACCTATTTTCGGCTACTTAATCCACGTGTCACCTATTGTTGGATTCAAGTGGACCTGTAAATGGCTCGAACGAATTTTTTTGGCATCTGAAATATAGACAGACGGCCACCAGATGCCGCAACTGTCAACCAGCCGACCGTTATTGTCAACCAGCTGATTTTCCGGTACCTTGTTTTCACCCATGTTTGCTATGGAACGTTGTTCCGGACCGCGCCAACGGTTGCGTAACTCAGACCCCCTTAACCGTGTGCAAATGCTATGCACACGTATATCTATACCGAATTTGCTCCTACTATATACTGCTGCCCTGCAAGTAGTAGGTGTACTGTACTTTCAGCATAACGGTATGGAAACACTCGTCATTGATGTTTCTCCGCACCGCGATCACACCCATTAAAGGCATGTGGTTCAAACGACTAAGTATAAAACAAGTCTGAGGACGGTCAGCTGGTTGGCTGATACGGTCGGCTGGTCGACAGTCCCGGCATCTGGTGTGGCCGTCTGTCTTTGTTTCAGTTGTCAAAAAGTGATCGTTCGAGCTATTTATAGGTACACTTGAAGCCAAAAATAGGTGACACTTAAGTGGAGTAGCCGAGAATAGGTGTACCTACGCACTTTGAACCATTTTGTAGGTACAATCGAGGGCAGGCTCAATATCAGGCGGGCCGGTAAGCCTTTTCCGGGGTACAATACGCAGTATACCTATAAATGGCTCAAAGTGCTTAGGTACACCTATTTTTGGATAATGTCCTTGATATTAATACTGACTGCACATATTATACATGGATCGTGTTTTAAACACAAAACATTATCACCACGGCAATCGCCCTCTCTCTGATGTAGAGAACATAAAATTGGCAGCTTGCTTTTAATATTACAGTACAACAGTGATACCCCAATCGAGTCATTTTTGTATTTATGTCATCCACCCCATACCCTGTACCCGCTGCAATAACACCTCTAGAAGACATACATGCATTACCCAATATGTTCCCCCCCTGTTGCAATATATGGAAACAACGTAATGAGCGCCCAACTGTTGGAGGTGTTTCTATATGCAGAGTAGGAAAGATGCTCCGTCTCGAAAGGGCACCGTGGGCAATAGTCGCATGACTACAAGGCGAGCAGTCAATATATGAGAACNAGATTTTACAAAATACGAGCAAAAAGATCATACAACAAAAACGAATTATGAAATGATTCAGATGTATTTGTTTACTGGTACATTTTTCTCTGTACTCGTACAAGGTTTTTGCGCTGACACGCATCGCTTAATTAACAGTAAATGTTGGTGGGTGGTGTTGGTGATTGTGGGACTACCAGCCGAGGGACCAACCGACCAACCCAGTAAATCTCTCACCCACCACGCACACCCATCAATTACCTGCCGGTCAGTAAAAAAAGGTTTATGTGCTGACCCAAATCGCTTAGAATAAAAAACGATCCCATCAATGACAATTAATTGCAGGAACACAGCAAAAAGAGAAGAGCCGCCAACGCAGTAGCTTAATGCAGTTAGGAGTTTGACCACTTGAAGGCGTCTGTCACGCTCCTCATTCCCACCGTTCTTGTAATAGTACTCCTCGTAGCTTCTACGTGTCTAGTTATATTATTACCGACTTGTGACTTCGACGTATTGATATGCTACGATAGACGAGTATAACATTCGCGAGAACACTACCAGTAGGAGCAGGAACCGGGGCTGATTGCTTTGGCGCTGCTTGAAGCGCCGAAGCGCCGAAGCACATCCGTACCATTATTTCAAATAGCGAAGTGTGAGTTGGTCCAATTGAATGGTTGATACAAATTTTAAGTTCGTTTTCAAAATTAAAAAAAAAACGAGAGGAGAAAAAAAAGGAAATATTATATATTCGCGCGTACTCGTAGACGATTTGTTTTTTTGTTTTTATAGTTCGGAAATATACGAGTAAAAATGCAGTATGTGCACTTGCATCCATCCATGGTCATGCGATGGGAAAACGAAAAAATCGGCGGTAAATGGAATGGGAATATCTGCCCCAATAGTGAGATGCGGGATGGGAGAAGCTGTGCCCCATGGTCGGGATGGGACGGGAATCACTTATATGACAGTGGGATGGGAATAGTCGGGACTTGGCGGACAGCTGGACGGGAATAGTCGGGAATGGGCAGACAGTGGGATGGGAAACAGTCGGGAACGGGAACACGGCCATTACCGCGGGACGGTAGAGCTCGGGAACAGAAACTGACGATGGTACCGGTCGGGAAATCGCGGTCGGGAACGAAAAATCTGACGGTTTCCCATTCCCGTACCGTACCGTTCCCGTCCCGACCACATTTTCCCGTCCCGACCTTTACCGCGCGTACCCTTGGAAAAAATGGGGTGGAGATTTATACTATAAATAATGTCTCGCGAAAAAACAAAAATCCGTTCTTTCAATATTTATTACAGTGGACTATCTCAGAACACGCATGCATGGAAGGAGACATCCCAAGGTCAGGCATACAAGATCCGGCTTCACCGGATCTGGGGGCGTTACAGGTCCGCTGCATCGACAACGTTGACCTCTCCCCTCGAGCTGACTCGATGTACCAGTACCTCCACACCTCCACCTTGAGAGCTGTGGACTGGGATGAGCCTCGATGAGCCTGCTCACGGTGTGGTACCTACGTACCTACTATTAATAGCTCGACCCCCAAGAGGGCGTGGAGCATCTCCTTGCTCTATACGACAATATAACTTTGCAAGGTTGTATGATACGTCGAGCGTAACGGCGGCCACGAGAGAAGACCGCTGTTGGACCTCTCCAAGGCGACTTCTACGCGGCTTCAACGGCGACGGCTGAAGCCTACGAGTATTGATTACATCAACACCGTCAAGACCTATTATTATTCATATGACACACCCGTCAGAGTCCGTGCTGCTCTTCGCCCTTCTTCTTCATCTACCCTCTTACACGCAATACATTTGGTGCGCACGTATGTACGGCCTATGATATGGTATGAAGCAATGATGGGCGATTGATGCACATATATATGTATATATCCTCGATCTCACATCTGTGTTTTTTTTTTGATATTTTTAATATATAGGTACACATCAGGGCATTAATTAGTGGTTCGGCGTCTGTTGCGCGCAGCGCAACAGGCGACTCAAGGTGTGTTGCGCGCAGCACAACACGCCTGCTGCGCGTGCAGGCGCGCAAGCCCCCCGCAGGGGCCCCCCGGAGGCCCCCCGGAGGGCCGCCGGAGGCGAAACAATTACGATCTATGCGCGAATATACCCCTCAAAAATATGTAAAAAGCCTTTTCATTTTTGTTTGGTTACGGCGAATAGGAAAAAGTGCCTCAAACAGAATAAGAGCCTACAATTTTTGTTTTCGTCCATGCCGAATAGGGCAAGGGGCCTAAAATATGTTCAATTACGACCAATTATCAAGAAAAAAAGACCCCCAAAAATTTTTCTCGCCTCCGGCGAGAAAAAAACGCGCAACAAAAATTTTCGCCTGCGGCGAAACAAGTTGCGCGCCCAAAAACGCGTGTTGCGCTGCGCGCAACCAGCCTCGCGGCGACTGTTGCGCAAAACGGTTATTTTGACCAAATGTTGCGCCAGCGCAACAGCGCAACACCTAATTAATGCCCTGGTACCTGAGTGTAATACTTCGATCGCGCGTACTTACGGATTTTATATGTCCTCATGTAGGATGTACATCCCGTATGAGGGGGACACAATCTGAGGCTGTAGAATTCAGGAAGTGTGTGTCTATTTGTGGGGGAAGGAAAAATTAAATAAAATAAAATTAAAATTAAACAGTCTGAAATAAACGTACCAGGTATACTATAGTGTATATCCTCGATCTCACATCTGTGTTTGTTTTTGATATTTTTAATATATAGGTACACATACATGTGAGTTGCATGATTGAAATAGGAGCTGCACAATTTGGCACATCGTCACGGAGACGGCAAAATGGAACAGTAAACATTTATGAAGAAATGAAAGTCCTCTTTGTGGAGTTACAACAGCAGCAGTGGGTATAACCCAACCTCGTACGAGTAGTGATATTCTGTTGTTGCTTACATCGTGTGTTCTTGTTTACTACGTACGTAGCAGTTGGTCATGTATTCTGTTTTGTGTTTGTCGTTTTGGTTCATGGCATCTCTCTATAGGTCGTTCGCTTCGTACGTACTCGTGTCCCTTTTAGGTATCGTTTGTGGTAATTTTAGATAATGTAAAGTTCTTGCTGTAGAAATGGTAAGTCGCACACTTTTGACGGGTTAGGATCACGGTGGCCAGCGTGTTAGATCGCTTTAACATAATAAACTGTTTTCCTCGCGTCATACGTACAGTAGTAACGGCCCTCTCACGCGAAACCTTCAATCGGGCTAAGGCTGACTTTCTTAATCTGGGCGCGCGCGAAAGCACACTTTATTGTGTTGCGCTTTCGTATTTCGCTCCCCGAGAAGACATTTTTCTTAGTACTGCACAATGAATGGCGGCTTGGACCCAGGCCAGCCACAGGAAGGAGTCACTTTCTTACAGCTCATGCACTACTGTCTAGGCTGAGAGCTTTCATTTTGTTGTTTCCATGTTTCAGGCCGACTTTCTTGTGAGTTCCGTTCTTATGAGGAGGCCGGTACCGCCTGTATGCTCGGCCTGGTTGTGCGGTGGACAATACCAGGTGGAGTATTTGGCGCACGTAAATCTATGTCATGTGTTAATACGACGTAGTAGGTGGTTGTAGTTGTCCATTTCGTTTTCCTTGTCGTTTCGTTTCATGGGTTTGGTGTTGTTCTGTTTATCACTGGAGAGCGGAGCGGTTCTGACTGATTACGAGATACCCACCGCCGTGTTGTTGAGAACAAGAAGAGTAAGTACTGCTGTACTATTAATACTATTACGATGGGGCATAAAAAAAATAGGGGTCCTACGGCGAACAAAAAAAACAACCGTACGTATAATATGAATTTCCCTATTTTTGCTAATAGCCATATTTGGTCCTGTGTACCATGGCCCTCCGTAAATAATAGTTCCTTGGACCTGTACCACTTTCCCCATGACTGGCGTATGGTGTGTAATATTTAGGAAGGACTCGAAGTACAACAATAGTAACCCCTCCCCCCCCTAACGAACAAAAAATGCTGTGTGATGCAAGTGTAATGTCGAAAAAAAAATAATCGACCACCCTCGAGGCTCGTGTATACAGTTAGAATAGTTCACGGAATGGTTACCCTAATAACTAAGTTATTCTAGATTATTAGGCCTTTGTTAGATCATAGAAGTTCTGACAGAACGCCTCCTCGGTATCTTGATCCAGAATTTCACAAAAACAATCGAGAAAATCTTGAAACTCTCGACATGAAATTCTCCGAGAATAGTAGCGACCCTTTTGAAGTACATATTCACAGCAGTGCGACGTATTGTCATTGAGATTGTGGGTCGTCTGCACTGCCGATGCTGCCTGTGCTCCCACGTATATGGGGGTTCGATAGTAGTGCGGGTATTGCCTGTACCCAGATTTCTGTGACCCTGCGCTGCTGATGTTCCCATCCCAGTCAGTACTCGCAGCCTTTTGGGCCATCGGCACTGCTCATACTCATCACACGAACCGCAGTATTCATTAGCTCGCCAGCGCTTCATTCAGTCCTCTCAGTATTCGGAGTACGACATATTGAAAATCCCGGCTCTGAATATATATTACGCGTACAGTAGTTAATCGTGCTTTTGAGTTCGCAATTAGGCATTGCTCTAGGCATTATTAAGCGAACATATATATCTAATGGGCTATTGGCAGTAAATCGTTATTGTTCGCGGGCCTTAGCTTCGTCGGCAGTAACAACAGTTTTCAAAACCGGGGAGTATTCCCGGCCATCCCCGCTATATTTATTGTTACTGCAAACGCACGAATCAGGTGTCCTCTCGTAGTGTGCTTGGCGTGTTTGTGGTTTGGACGGCAACAAGAGGACTGGTGGGGTGTTTCGTGCGTGGATTTGACGGTTGTACTAAGTTTTTGTTTTTGATTTTGTTCATGGCTTTGGCTTGTTTCGGTCATCGCTGTGGGGCGGTTGGGACGGTTTCTTCGATACCTTCCCACCGGTGTCGGGGAAAAAAAAAAAAAAAAAGTTGGTTGGTGCTCAGGCATATCATCCGTTTACCCAGACAAGCATGTGACACCCACAACTATTATTGGTTTGTTATTTGGCGGGGGCGAACGAATACTGTCTCCGGTCCGAGGGTGTTTTGTCAGAGCGTCTCGGGCTGATCAACGAACCGAGTTTCACTCGGTTTTGGTGTTTTTGAATTGCGTGAAAGGCTACCAACGAATATATATCGACGTTGAGCCCATCAACAGGCATTGCACGGGTGGTTGGCATGGCATGGCAGCTACCGCTTATTGAGCTGCACAACACTTCTAACTCGATATTGCTTGCGATCGTTTGTAATGAATGTGTCATGGATCACTGCGTTTGTTTTGCTCCGGGCCCCTGGCGTCGTCCAGCGCGCTAAATTCTTTAACAGAAAAAATAAAAAAAATGTATTTTAGTCGGAAACGGCCGTTCCAAAGCGATAAAGAAAACCCTCTCTATTGAAAAAACAATCTGTACCTGAAAAACCTACAAACAAAACTGAGGAAGACACAAGCGACAATCCCGTTTCATTTTCAAAAAGAGTGAAGCTTCAAACGCCTCGGGTAGGCCGTGTTATAGGGGGGGTATGGCCGGTCTCAGATCAGCGATCGGAGAAAAACTGAGCGCGGGAGGGTGTTTTCAATAAAACCCACAAAATGCTACCTACGTGACTAGTGTTCTTCGTCTTTAGCTTGGCTGTTACTCGGGGCTGATAAGTGAAGTGAGATCGTAAATCAGACGACGGATTAGAGACCCCGACATCTTAATTAGTATACCATGCAAGTTTCAGCGGCAATAAATAATTTTTTAAACACGTGAATTTTTCACTCGCATCCCCGTTTCCGTGGTATTCGCTTCGGCTGTTACTCGAGGCTGAAACGTAAAACCGAAAAACAGACGACGGATTCATGATCCCCACTCGCGAAATAGTACACCCTGAAAAATTCAGCCCCATCCCCGTTCCCAGGCATTCTCGTTGTATTCTTGTAGCAGCTGGTAATAACCGTTGAAACGATACCAACCGATTCCATATTTTCGAGCATTGGACCCGTATCAGCATGGATGGGTGAATCTACCTGCTATTTTTTTCTGGGAGATAACAGGGGATTTTTCATCACCACCCCCCCCACCCCCCGCCGAACAAAACCCGGGACGTCCAATCTCGGATGTCGCCTTGCCCTATTCAGACTGAAAGATGCGGGGTCTATATCTTCGTCGGCGGCTTTTACTCTCCCGCCGGCGGAGCCGCCTTGTAAAAAATACTCAATACGCTTACGAGTACGTACGTCGTACTGGTACAGCAGCAGCAGTGTTATTTTTACAGGACAGATACGTAGAAAAAACAGGCGTATAAAAAAGCCACGCTGAGATTTAGATGATTAATAAGAAATTCAAGTGTCGATATTTTGCAATTAGTGTAGAAACCACCTCTAAAATAAGAAATCCACAGCCTGGACTTTTGATAGATTTCCTGTACTTTATTACTAAATTAAATATAGACGGCGCTTCTGGCGCTTCTGTCTCCCTGCGTCATTTGTATTCTGTTTCATTTCAGAACTTGTTTTATTTTGTCTTTTTTGTTCTTATTTTTTGGTTCGGCTCGTGTCGCTGTGTTCTCGTACCCGATACGTTACGCATCTCACTTGCTTTACCCATTAATTTGCGTTTATTTTGTTTTGGTTTTTCTCTGTTTCACAGTCTGTGACCACAGAATTTGTATCTCTCTAGGATTGGGAATCAGGACAGGCACTGGGTGTACTGATGTGGTTGAATAGAAAGAACGGGTTTAATGTGAAGACAACAACAACAACAAGTACGAAAAAACGATCTATGGAGCAGATTCAATCAAGTCAACGATCTCGGCGGTTAGAAAGGAAGGTTAATGTAAAGAACACACACGCCGTTGTCTATATGCGTATGTATATACGTATGATGCGTACTTTATACAGGAAAACCATATTTCTCACCCGTCACGTGGTCGTCGGTTTCCACGGCCTTGATCAGCGCAGCCTCGGCTTCTACATCTCGAGTCTCACGGTCCTCCGACGTGCTCGAATTGAATTGAGACGAACCCGCAGGGTCGATTCCTACCAACGCGATTGTCTGGTCCTCATCCGCACGCAGGCAGGAAACCCCACGAGCGAGTGCAGCTGCCAGCAGGAGGGTAGAAGAAGCGGTAATGATCCTCATCGTCGTTTCTTCCGCCTATTTCGTGTCGTCTTTTGCCTGGTACCTGGTATGATATACGATACGAACAGCAGTAGTAGGTATTGGTGAGAGGGTTTATTCGTCTATGATTCCGCGTCAGAGGGTTGTGTTTGTGTTGTCTTCACAATAAACCCGTTATTTCTACTCAACCAACCCAATCAGTATACACCCAACAGTGTCTGTCATGATTCCATATCCTAGAGAGAGAAACAAATTATTTGGTCACAGAGTGACTTGTGAAACAGAGAAAAAACGAAACAAAATAAACGCAAATTAATGGGTAGAGCAAGAGTGACACCGGACACGATAACGTACCGGTACCGACGAGAGCACAACGACACGAGCCGAACCAAAAAATAAGAACAGAGGGTAAAAAAATCGAAGAATCCCCGTTTCTTGTTTGTCTCCGTGCCTCGCGACCCACAAACAAGCAGTATAAGAAGTCAGAAGAAAGGGGTATATATTTTACGTATGTATGCTATGATATGTGTATACCGGTATATACGTAATCGGGAGAAGAGGGGAGAAACGAATTTGATGTCGGGAGGACGGGGAGTGGACACCTGCGTGTTGTGTTGTGCAAAGGCTAGGCTTGCCGGCGATGGGTTTAGACAGCCACCTACTACTACTATACTACTATTATTAGTACTTCTACTCGCTGGGTATTCCTCCAAGATAGTGCCCACTACAACAGCGATGGCGCCGAGTCTTCATAGGAGATAGATGCTGAGGCGAGGATGTTGCGCTTTGAGACGACTCTCAATAGTAACGAAGCACTGCTGATTGATGACGGGAGACAGATACTCCTAGACACAAAAAAAAA
>MEHQ01000050.1:277329-408318 GCA_008828725.1 Saccharina japonica | reverse complement strand
AAGAGACGCAAGGAATGCGCATGATGATGACGATCTTCGTTCTTCGTGCTGGTGTTGCAGAGACCTTGTTGAACATGTAGTAGTAGTGTTGAAAATAAGTGGTGCTGCTGTTGATGATCTTCTTCTGTAGGCTGTCTTGTTGTGAAGAACTAGTCGAAGCATAGCAGACCGAGATGTACGAGTAGATAGAAGATGGCTGTGAGATGATGTTGATGGCGATGAAGAGCTTACGAGGTGGTGAAGACCTGTCCCCGTAGTCAGTCCGTAGTGATGGGCTGCGCTGTGTTGCTCGATGTGTCGAGTGCCTGTTGTTGTCGCGATTGGGTTGCGCCGCTTGTTGCGGTACAATATAAAAACAAATCCCCAGATCGGTAGCAAGCATGCAACAAGAAAGTGTGGAACTCCTTGTTTGCGATGCATCAGCAAATCCCCCCAGAATGGTGTTCACGTTTCGGCTTAGATGTCGCCGAAGACGTAGCTGGTCCCAAACACGCTGGAGATGGTGATAGCCAGCTGCTTGTTGAACGCTTTCGTGGTGATGCCCTGAAGCTTACTCCTGGTGAGATCTCGGGCGGCCGTCTTGTCTCCTCCGATTCTTAAAGAAGAACTTGAAAAGCAAATTTTGAATGAATTGCTGCAGATGACCTGAAAATGCTGTAGAAGTCGTAGGACTGCTGTTTGTGTTGGTGTACTAGTCGTAGGTGCAGATACCTTCTCGAAGAGTGATGTTGCAGCCCTTGCAGCAGAAGTCGAAGTAGATGTAGATCCTGGTGATATAAACTGAAGAAGTTGCGAAGATTAAGCGATGAGGATACCTTCTGTAATCAACAATGATGATGATGGCGAAGCTCAGCAGCTATCGCAGGTGGCAGATGAAGAACTTGAAGTCCCTCGTATGATGTTGGAGTGATGCTCATAAAGCAGTAGTCGAAGTAGACGTAGAAGCTGATAGTAGCAGATAAACCGACAGGAGTTCTCTCCCGTGGCAGGCTGAATAGCCGATTGTATCAACGGCCTGGCTGCGTGATGCAACGCTGGTTGGCCTTCTCCCATATGGAATGGTGAGGATACTTTTTCCCTTCGAATCTGAATTCGTGCTTTCGCCTAAAAGCGGGTAAAAGCCGATGCTGGATAAGGATAGTAGGAGGTAATGCCCCCGATGCTACGCTGGGTAGCAGATTCGTCAACGACCTGGCTGTTTGATTCAGCACGTGTAGGTCTACTTGGCAATGCTTGCGCAAGGATGAATCTATTTGTACGTACTTCATGCGTAGGAGCTTGAAGAAACGGTTTTAATAACGACTTTACGCGTCTAAATAGCGAAGAGCCGGCTCGAGACTAACTTTAGTTGTGATGGCGAGAAACAGCAGGTCTTATAACGTTTCTTCATGCTTTACAGCGTGGAAGTCGTAGCGCGGAGCTAGCTTCGCGTGTGACGAGCAGAAATAGTTTCGTGACTTGTTTCGCGCTTACAGCTTCAAAGTATCATAGTATCGAAAACAAAGCTTTGCGTGTGATGTTTACAAAAATAGTCGGTGGCATATTTTTGCAATTACAGCGTGAAAACGATGTTGAATGTACGAGTACAAGTTTCGCGAACAGAAGCGTGAAACCGGACTCATTACTCGTACGTGCTACCCGCGTAAAAGCGTGACATCAGTCTCTTTACCTGCCTCACGCGTAGAAGCGTGAAAGCAGTACTCCTTGTAGTAACCCTGTTGAACGAAGTTGATGAAAATCGATGATGAGAGTCCATGTCGATGCTGTCGGGTAGATGATGATCTTCTGGTTTTTGGAGCAAAAACCGTATTCCTCCGCAGTGAAAAACTTGAAATTTCTTCGAAATGTAGAACGTGACGCGCTCGCCGGGAGACATCGTTCCGTGGTGCCAGTCGGTGCGTAGACCAAAGTCGAGGCTCATAACCTGAACGAATGACGCGTGTGTCGAGGCTCTGTCTCTACGGAGAGAGATGGCAGAGGTGGCACCGAAGTGTCTGTGAAGATCACTTGTGTAGAAGAAGAAAAGTCATAGTTCGAATAGGCGCTTATGTGGCCATAATGGAAAGAAGATTGACCTCAGGGAGATCAATGGAAAAGGAAGAAGAGAAGAGACGAGAAGAAGGAAGAGGAGTGGAGTAGAGTAGAGTAGAGTAGAGGTGAGTGATCGAGGTGGGCGATGCCTGCACCTGATCATCCCGGTACAATGCCCATGCTACGGGCAGTTACATTCTACCGTAGTAGATACTGTTCCCTGTAATGTTCTCTACAACGTTATAGGAACGTTCTAGCAACGTTCTCAGCATCGTTCCTGATGAAGATGCTTGGGACAAACAATGTGGCGCACTACGAGTAAGACAAACTCGAAATCTATCCGCATATTGTAATTCCCCGAATATCTAGACTAAGATACTCGTATACTCGTATCAGTGCTTAGTGACTGCACATCACAATAGATACGTATGGATCTCAAAGAAAAAGAAAGCTTGTGGAAGCAATGGAACAACAGATAACCAAGGGCTCAGATTGCTATGTATCGTTCTCGGTATTGATCAACGTACCATAAAGTCCTGCTACCCATTTATTATGAATTTAGCAGTTATTTTATTATTTTGCGTTAGGGATGTTCGTTTCCTGATGACTATTCATATATTACGTTGCTGTGTTGCTTACTAGTTCGTTGAGGGGCTGCGATCTGTGATGTATGGGGTTGCTTGTGTTGTTATACAGCATTTCGTGGATATAAGTCTGTGTTTATTCTGAAAATGGTTTGTATCTGAGGTCAACACAATAACTGATTGTAATAGGTGTAGGTAGTGGCAGGGACGGGAGCGGTGGGTGGGGGGGGTTATATATAGGCAAACCAGCGCCACGGGCGGAGCCGTGGCCGTACCGCTAGCAGTAGTGGGTACAAAAAAAAGTGGAGTATGAAACAACATTGGAATBATTCGAGGAGAAAGTCAGGGCGGCAGTAGTGGACAAACACTATAAGTGGATCTTCCTGAGGTAGCTAATTAGGCACTCTGATTGGCCAAGCAAGCACTGACCACTGGCATAGGGTTCGGGTTCGGGTTAGGGTTAGGGTTCGATCTGAGGGTCAACATACTACTACCAAGACAAAACCCCCATTTTAAAGATCCACTATCACCCTTTGTCCACCCCTCCAGGGCGGAGATGGTGTTTTTTGTCCGAGTAGTATGTACTGTATATACATGGTACTGCTGTATATAGGGGCCGTTTGGAGACTCGTCGTAAACATACCATTCGGTCGATCCCTATCTTCTCGGGTCTAATTGGTATAGGTACGAATAGGTATGCCGTCCGTTGCAACTTCGTCGGTGGATCGAGGCGCCGAGTGAGGCATCGAGTGAGTTTTTTTTGTTTTTTTTCTTCTCGTATTTATTCAGCTGTGACGACGAGCCGTCTTCTCTCTATTGTATACCAGGTACTTGGAAACTTGTGTATGTGCAGCATTCAGTACCGTGTACATATACCCCACTCGTGCCCGGGGGCGTATTCTGCGTTCGATGTGGATTGGCATCAGACTCCAGATTGATGTCATAAATAGCTTGAGACGGACTGGTTGCGTAGTAGGTACTGTACTGCAGGGCTTTAGTATAGAGACCAGAGGGATTTGTTGTGATAGCGTGTGGTTCTGGGGGAGATTGCTTGGCTTGAGATTTTTTATTGCTTGGCTTATTATGTCCTAACGAAAGTCTCACAAGCGAATGTAAAAAGGGAATGGTGTGAATGCATACGCAGAAGTCGACAGTACTGTGAAGTGAATGAACTGACGCTCTACTTTTGCTGTACGGATTCATTTTGTTGTCCATCGGCAGAAGTGGTAGCAGTACGAGTACTCGTAGCAGCAGTAAGACAGCCCAGCGAAACATCGGTACTACTGTGCAGTGATGATCTCGCGGTCAAATTCAATATCACTGAAACGCTTGCCCTGATCGGCGCAGGCCTACCTATGCAAATGCCCAAATGTTGTTCTGTCACGAGCAGCGCGAAACACGAGGAAATAATACGCCAGCCAGGGATTGGAGGGGTGAAAACCTATTGCACCCATTGCGCCAACCTCCAGCCGGACATCGACTCCGTAAACTCGCCTACCCAACGAACGGACATGCAGCACTGCACTCTTTCATCAGAACCTCCCAACAACACGCCTCGCGCGCCACTTGTTCATCGCGAGCGTAGAGAGGCGTTTGCATCCACCCGTCGACTAATAAGAAGAAACTTGTCAGGAACAATCCAGTTTTTCCATTAGTGTGTGCACGCACTGCGACTGTTCCAGTATAGTGCACGTGAATGAGCTCGTTCATCAAGAGGTTTCTATGGTAGCGCGAGCACTTTCCGACGCCCACGGATTGGCGACAAACTTCGTAAGCTACTACAGTACAGCAACCGTAGTTTGTTGTACGCTCCGTGCCAGACAACTCTATTACTGTGTGCTACTGTGTGCTACTGTGTGCTACTGTGTGCTACTGTGTGCTACTGTGTGCTACTGTGTGTTACTGTGTGCTACTGTGTGCTACTGTTCTGCGAAGACAATCGAACCATATGCGCATGCGCTCTGTGTTATTCAGATCCGCCGAACAACCGTGTGCCTTTAGCGCCTCCAGCTCAACAGGCGCCCCCCGAAGCTCGCGAGTCTTATACCTCGCGGGATACCGTTCCTTTAGTCTTTTGTTGCCACTGTGGCTGAAGCTCGCGAGTTTGGAGCAAGGTGCGGCCGAGTAACTGTACAGCTGGCATCGGGCGTGGACCTGGTGACTGCCAACTTCCTCCCCTCACAGCGTCAGAGCTGTCCGGCGATATACAAGAGGCATCGCTGCTTTTAGCTGTGTCGCAGCCGTCCGGCCCTCCATTCTGTCTTTCCCCCCCCCTTCCTGCTCTTGGGCTTGCCGCTCACCCTTCGGCGGGACTTTCTTCGACGGGGATCGACGGTCTACGGGCCTCGCCCGCACGACCGACGGACGGACCGACCGACCGAAGTCACGAACCCCGCATGCGTAAATGCACATGTCACGGTCGCCCCCTGGACAGGAGAATGCTCCCAAACTTCAACTCCCCATGGCCTCTTTACAGTAACTTTATCTCCGAGCTCTCGATCTCAGACGCGGACTCTCTCCCTCCACCCCTCTCTCAATCTCCCCTCCCCCTTCTCCTCCGCCCCGTTCCGTCTTGAAAGCGATGCGTGGTTAATTGTCAAGTTAATAAGACAAGCAGAAAATGAGTACCCCCCCCGCCGAAAGACGAATGGTACCTTTGTGTGTATAGACATACATATACATTTGTGCTTGAACTAGAGTGGTCCGCAGCAGTGGTCCGTACCATCTTTACGAGTTAGTTGCGCTTTGTTGTACTTTTTACTTTATAATCCCCGAAGCTGTCCCGCTTTCGAAGTTAGGAGGTAGGTATGTAACCTACCCACAGCAGGAAGGAGCAGCAGGAGCAGCAGCAGTACTACAGTAGTAGTAGTAGTAGTAGTAGTAGTAGTAGTAGTAGTAGTAGTAGTAGTAGTAGCGGCGGTAGTTGTGCGTATCTGTGTGCTCCTGTGCTGTGCTGCTGCTGCTGCTGCTGTTTCATATGTTGCTGTTGCTGCTGCTGCTGCTGCTGCTGCTGTTCCATATGTTGCTGTTGCTCCTGCTCCTTCGTCTACAGCGATGTATGAACAGCGATTGCCGCTCGTGAAAAACTATTATTTATAGTATTTAGTACGATGTGTCTCAACAATATGTTATCAAACTGTTTTACAGATACGTTGCTTTCTCCTCATTCAACTACAGAGTATCAACACGCTGCTACCAATAATGTGTGGCCCACAAAAGAAAGATGTGCTGATTCCTACTCCCGAGTAAATACACCCTGTTGTTGTTGAGTATGATAATTACTCCGCATATACCCAAAATATACCAGGAAAAAATCGGCCAGTAAGAACTCGCACGCCATCGATACACTCTGTTGACGGCAAAGCAAGTTATTTTTTTCTTCATTAGGATCAGATAATATTTTAGAAGTAAAGCAAGCAAGTTTTTTTTTGTTCGTCATGATTGTTTCGTATATATTACAAGGGGGGCTTCGCTCCGCGGGCGGCTGACGCCGCCCGCTACGCTCGCGCAAGGAAAGGGGCAGAAGAGACCCATCCATGATGTAGTGCAAGCAAGCACCGACTTGAAAATGCCAAGAGGTTCATGGTGCACAGCGAAGAAACGGCGGACTTGACATGCATGCAAAACATGCTCGGGATGCACATTAGCTTCATGCTCCAGGACAACAAAGCTGTATGTTCGAAAAAGAAAGCACAGCAACACGGCTCACAGCAAGGCGCTGCGCTGCTTGCTGTGGTGGGTGTGATTTGTGCCTTTTTCGTGAGTATGTATGTGTGGTACAGTAGTAGTACAACAACGGTGGTAGTATTAATAGTGCTTCGTACTTGTACGTATGAAAGAGAAAGCACAGCACAGCACGGTCGTCACTTGTGTAATTTACGAAAATCAGAAAAACAACAAAACCGAGAAAGACGTATATACACATTTGCACGTACGTACATGTGAGTACTCGTACGTACTCGTATATACTCCTACTCGCATAATATGTACTCGTACTCGAAAATAGTCGTACTCGAACAAAACGGCAGGAGCGACGTACGCACTACTCGTACGTACATACGAGTACTTGTACTCGTATATACTCCTACTCGAATAATATGTATTCGTACTCGTACTCGAACAAAACGGCAGGAGCGAAAAACAAAAAACGGGAAAAAAAGGTCGGAAAAAAATGAGAAATCATGGAAAATTTGTACGTACATACGAGTATACTCGTACGTATAAAATACTCGTACTCGAAAAGAAGAAAACAAATCCCATCGGACCCATGGCGCCGCAAAAAAAAAAAAAAAAATGATGTCTTTCGCGTTCTGTCAGCCTTGATGCTCCCCGTCCCTCCGCGATCGCGTCGCCATCGATTCGGTCCGGGTCGAGCTCTACTGCCTCTCTGCCCCAGTGAGCCCCGTGGCCCGCCTCGCGTGAAGCCCGGTGCTCACCGTGGCCCTCGTTCGCCCGCTCCATCATGATGGTGTTCAAACTGCCGGGGTTTCTCTTTAAATCCTATTTGTTCCGATAAATAAGCACCGCTTGAATTTTATTTTACAGCAACATACGACCCATAAAATGTTCGGACATGCTGCAGCAGCAACGCAGACAAAGCGCCTTCATGCTCCCCTCGTGTCTCGGTGGACACGCCACGCCTAGCCACGAAAAAGGCGACCGCGCTCCTTCTGACCCCCCCTCCACTGGCCAGCGCCCTCCCATACCCGCGATGGCGCCGGGCTCGCCCGCGCTGCCGTGCTGTCTGGGCACACACACGAACCCAAAACTGAAAGAGGAAGAAGCCTCTCGCCAACTAAAGTATATAGGGAACAAAGAGAGAGAGAGAATGAGCAAGTAATGAACGGAGGCGGTGTTCGAAGTGGGAGCTCTGAGAGGCCAGGGATGAGGGATCCCTGGGGAAATTGATAAAAGTCAAAGGATCGGACGGGGCCGCCTATCGGCGTCCCCGCCCTCCATAAAAGTTGGAGAGTGAACATGAAAGAGTAAATCGAGAAGTAATGGCGGTACCAAGAGGTGGAGGTTTCCGCAGGGAATGAAGTAAAATTTGAAAAGTGGAAACGCAATGTGTATTTTAGAGAAATAAACACTTCACGAACTTTGTGTACTCGCAGTATTTCGGTGTTCAATACTGTCGATACTCGGAGTACACCGAGTAATTTAGATATTTATACTCCGAGTACTGCTTGTACTCGAGTATAAATACTGCTCATGCTCCCAGTACTCGGAGTATTTGGGCCTTCAGTACTGCTCATACTCCAAGTACTCCGAATATTCAGGCCACCACTAGTACTCTAATACTCTCAGTACTCGGAGCATCTGTGTAAGGATACTAAAACCGACGTCATATATTTTCCTGGGCGCAAACCTACACGTAATATTTTCACACGCAACAATAGCAAAAACAGTACAGCAGCAGTCGTCTTAGAGTAAAAATACATCAGTCGTATGATACGTATCTCAGTTACCTGGATAGATATGGACCGTTTGCATATGAACATGTGATTATTGAATGTTGCTTATATTTAGGGTCAGATTGGTATGTTTTGATACTGCGGTGCAATAAATACAAACAGTATATAGGTGGATGGTCGTATATCCACTCTGAAGACGTAGTACCCAGGTGCGTAAATGGTTGAATAGAGTTGTTGGAAGAAAATGAACTTTTAATATATATGATTACAAAACCATCTTAAAATTTCGGATAGGGAGGTGGAATTGATGCGACTGCTGCTGCTGCTGCTTCTGCTGCTGCGGTGCTCTTGTTTGATTGTTTGAAGGAAAACGTGATGGCCTAGAGGAAGTAGAGGTGTGCTCGCTGCTGCTGCAGGCAAGCGCCAGGGCTCAGGGTCCACGGGACGAAGCTACTGCTCTGCTGCTGGCATGATTGTAGATCGGGTGCTAGTTCTGCCGTTGTCTGGAAGAACGCAAGCACGGCAAACCTGTGCCTCTGGCCTCCCTGGGTAGAGGAGGGTACACACAGCACACACACGTAGAGGGACACAGACACATACAACAGGCTGCGTCGCCCCCTGACCTTCTACCCTCTTCACGGCGATAGAGCGCACGCTCCTACGCAACTAGCTACACACCACAGCGGGGGTACACCACCACACCAGCATGGTCAAGGAGCTGCCCAGGAAGCGTCTCTCTCTATCTCGCACGCGCACCTCTCTCTCCTCTGCTCTCAGCAAGATGTGGTATAATGGTACGCGGGGGTTTCAACTTTTTTGGATTGTCCGCCACGTACTCGGAGCATCTGTGTAAGGATACTAAAAACGACGTCATATATTTTTCTGGGCGCAAACCTACACGTAATATTTTCACACGCAACAATAGCAAAAACAGTACAGCAGCAGTCGTCTTACATAAAAATACATCAGTCGTATGATACGTACATACCAGGTACCCGGAAGATAAGGACCGTTTGCATATTAACATGTCATTGAAATGGTGCTTATATTTAGGGTCAGATTCGTATGTTGATCCTGCTGTGCATACATACAACAGTATATGGGTGGATGGTCGTATATCACTCTGAAGACGTACGTACCCAGGTGCGTAAAATGGTTGAATAGAGTTGTTGGAAGAAAATGAACTTTTAATAATATGATTACCAAAACCATCTTAAAATTTCGGGTAGGGAGGTGGCATTGAGGCTGACTGCTGCTGCTGCTGCTTCTGCTGCTGCGGTGCTCTTCTTTGATTTTTGAAGGAAAACGTGATGGCCTAGAGGAAGTAGAGGCTGTTCGTGCTGCTGCAGGCAAGTGCCAGGGCTCAGGGTCCACGGAGACGAAGCTACTGCTCTGCTGCTGGCATGATTGTAGTCGGTTGCTAGTTCTGTTGTGGTCGGGAAACACGCAAGCACGGCAAACCTGTGCCTCTGGCCTCCCTGGGTAGAGGAGTGTACACACAGCACACACACGTAGAGCGGCACAGACAGCATACACAGGCTGCGTCGCCCCCTGACCTTCTACCCTCTCACGGCGATAGAGCGCACGCTCCTACGCAACTAGCTACACACCACAGCGGGGGTACACCACCACACCAGCATGGTCAAGGAGCTGCCCAGGAAGCGTCTCTCTCTATCTCGCACGCGCACCTCTCTCTCCTCTGCTCTCAGCAAGATGTGGTATAATGGTACGCGGGGGGTTTCAACTTTTTTGCGATTGTCCGCCACGCCGGGGAGAGAGCGAGCCGTCCCCGGGAGGTCTTCGCAAGCCCCCCGCTCGCCGAGTTCGACGCAGGCGCCCGCTCGTTCGCCCGAGACACCGAGGGCTGACGTGTGGGGAGGGCGTGGCGCGCTCGCGCTGCGGTCGCCGGCTCGGCGGCGGACGGTAGACCAAGCTTTGTGAAGTGTACCGGATTCAGAGTAGGGTCAATTGGCCCGCTTCACACTCAGCGCTTCAGCGTAATAATAGTTACTACTTTGTCTATTTGTTTTTTCGTTGGATGAAAAAAAAGCAGTGCTGATTCGACCTCCCGAGTACTACGTACTCTGTTGTTATTGAGTTTTTTTCACATGATATTTGGTTTGTTGAATGAAAAGAAAGCTGCGGTGCTGATGCTGTTTGTGCTTATGCTTCTGCTCATATTATCGGTATTGCCCATACTCCACCTCCACAAAAGAAAGTGGTGTTGATCCTACCTCCCGAGTACCAATACGTACTCTGTCGTTGTTGAGTTTTTTTGTATTATATTTTTTTCGTTAGAAGTGCAGCAAATGTTTTTTTGTTCGTCATTATTTTCAGATTATTTATTTTTTGTTGGATGGAAAGAAAAAGCCGGGCTGATTCTACCTCCCGAGTAAATATACTCTGTAGTATCAGCCAATAGTAGTATGACTAATCCCTGGCCCCCATTCCCACCTACGTTGCGCCTTCACGCGGTCGCACAGCAGCCCAGTACAGCACTCGGTGGTATGGCCGTGAGGCGAACGAGCCGTGAGGCGAACGAGCCGTCTGCTATTATACAGCAGTACAATAATAGACACTGAGGCATTTTGGTTGCCTACAAGTTGCCAACAAAACTAATGGAATGAAAGGCCCAAAGTAAACGCCTTTCTTTGTGGCTGGCTATGATGTACGTATTAAGCAGCAGTACGTAGCAAGTAGTAATGTATGAGGTACTGCTGTACGCACATATGTTACCAGCAGGTGGCATTATAAAACACAAAACGAGCAGAGTTCGTACGTACACGTTGTCCATTTTAGATTCCTTCTTCGTGTAAACGTTTTGTCAGCAACCCTCGGTTTTAGGTGAAGATGCAGCAGTCTAGTGGCTTCTGCCGTTTTTGCTGCTGTTGTTGTTGTTGTTGCTCCTGCTGTGTATTATGTTGATGCTCTGCTGCGGTCGAGGTAGTAACCCGTATTTCTTGCGTCGCCCTTGCTGTGATCACTCCGGAGGAAAGCCTTGCACATACTACTATTGTAATTGCAGGGCTAGCGCCACAGGCGGAGCCGTGGCCGTACCGCTAGTATATATGAAATCGGCGAGATTCGAACTCGCGACTCTCCCTTCGTGTGTTTGTAAGCACGACGGCAATATCCACTATCACTACTCTATTAATATTAATATAATACTATAATATAATGTAAATATTATTATACGGTAATATAATAATCGCCAACAAACAATTTACCCTTACTACGGAACTCGCGACCCTTCCATGGTGAACTAAGCCCCCCCTACCCAAGGTTACAGAATACTTGAGGAATACTTTGAAAGAACATTAAATTAATCTGTAGGATATATAGTGGTGCCGCCACAGCTATTCATATTAATACCACAGGTACCAGGTGTTGGGTGACAGTGTCCCCTTGTGGCATCGTGGTGGACGTGCTAGTCCAGAGGCTTGGCGCGAGCCGCCGTTAAGCGCGCTCGTTAGCTTCTCTCAGAAGAAACGTATGATGTTACGAAGAAGGCTCTCTCTGGGCCAATATTATTAGTTGAAAGAAAAGATCAGACCGAGCTGAGAAGATGGGTTGGTTGGTTGGTTGTGAGCTTGGTGGGCGCAACCAGCCTCGACACACTCGGCTCTACGGCTAGATGTACTCTATCGGGTGGTTGTACTCACCGACCCACAGCAACGTTCCTTGGATGCTTACTCGTGACCGTTCCACGCACTACGTACTGTTCTCAAGAATGCTACGAACAGTGTCTAGATACCCCGCATATTTTCTTAGAGTGTTCCTTTTCATATTCCGCCGCATATCCATGGCTGTACTGATACCAAGTACTATTCGTACGTACATGACTAAGTACACCCTTACTTCAATAGCACTCCATGCTTCTAGGGTAGATAGATAGGCTGGTACGTACACCTACTATTATACCTGCTACTATGATACGACATTGTTCCCGATCAGCGACTTAGTAGGCTACTGGTTACTGCTGCTGTAGCATAGTACCTACATCAACACGACCCCTCGATGTCGGTAACAAAGTCTAATCACTGTTAGCCATCGAAACTGGTTACTCAGTCAACTTGGTCTAACGTAACGTATACTCGTGCTTGATACTTACGGCAACTGCCTATGCACGTCAAATATACGGTAGCATACTTACCATAAAGTTGTTTTCTCGACAACTCCCACTGTTGTTACTTCGTGTACTTTACTTGTCTGCATATTTACGTGTGGTATCCGTTGATACGTCGCAACAAAGGTTCATTACTCCTTTGCCGTGCCGCAACAACATCAACCGTTCCTGCTTCGCTTACGACGGGTGATCAATCCTTCAACAGCTAACGCAACAACTACTACGCGTAACCTGGCAACGTAAAGGCATAATGTTGTGACAGGTTTGCAGCAAGGGCAAGCGTACAAACCGTATACATCCACAGACAAGCCTCAGAACCCGCGCGGGTCTAACTATACATATACCAGACAGACATACTCGATACGATATTACTCCGTACGCTTAATACTACGACACCGTTATCGGCCGTATGATATACTTTTGAAAGGATACCAGTCGGACAGCAGTCTTTAGCTATCACACTTTTGCTTCTGAAACACACTCCATACTGCCATGGTATTGTACTGCCCAAAGGGTGGATGCACAGTTGAAAACAGGCTTGTGTCAAAGGCAAAATGTATTACTGCAAATATTCGCAACTGCATCTCAAGCAAAAAACAATAGTTCAATGACCAGTTTGTTGACCAATAAACTTAACTACTATTACTACGTTTCTGCCCGCCCCATACAATAAACACGTGAGGCACTGCTATAAAACAAATTTTGCCATTTAAGCTGGTGCGACCCCAGGCGATGAAGATGTCCTTCTCCCGGCGGTCCAGATGGCGATGGTGCAGCGACCCTAGAAACGATGTCCCAGCAGCCCCAACCGATGATGATGATGTCCAGCGACTCCAGAAGCGATATTCCAGCAGCCCCCAATCGACGATGATGCGGTAATCCCAGAAAATGTTCTCCCCCGGTGATCCCAAAATATTTGATGATGCTGTGGACCGATCCCGAAAGACACTCCGGCGACCCCACGATGATACTATTGCGGTGACTCTGGAAGCTCCAGCAGTCCCATCGAACAGTAGTGCTGTAAGCGACTCCGAAAGTTGTCTTTTCGGCAATCCCACAGGCTTATGTTTGCAGCAGTCCCGGAAACGTCTTCCCGACGACCCCGCGTTTAGGCAGCTCCTGGCGGTTATAGTACCCCGGCGGCTCCTGTTGTTGTAGATGATAGTGTAGTACTGTGGCCCGATCCCAGAGGACTTTTCTCCGACGATCCCACTATAATTATGCCGCGATTCCGACGACGGCGTTCCTTCCATTCGACGATGAACGACCCTGGACGACACGAAGCTCCAGCGGTCCACACGACGATATGATGATGATGATGATGATGATGATGATGGCGATCCCAGGCAATGATGATGTTGCTCCAGCAATCCCAAAACGTAATCCTCCTTGCTCCGGGGATTCATGCGCTCTCAGGCTGGAAGCCCGCTGCCCAGTCGTCGTCGAACTTGATGACCGGTTCGCTCCTTGTCGTTAATTGCGTCGCATATTCTTGTTCTCGATAGGCACGGCGACGCCGCTGTTGCATGATCTTGTCCTCCCGCATTTCTCGTATCCTCGGTCGGCCTAGACTCGCCTTCCCTCACGACAAACCCCCTCTTGGCGTCCATGATGTTGCCGGTGACGATGGCCGTGACGTCGAATCCCATTTTCGCAGTCCTCGTACTCGAAACTCGACCGCTGTGTCTTGTGCAGCAAAACTTTCCACCGGTGTAATCGTAGTACGAATATCCTGACAAGATTGCAGCAGGTAGGTCCCTGTCTGTAGAAATACGAGTAGGTTGCAGAAGCACAGCAGCAGCGCAGCAGCAGCTCCAGGTGAAGATGACCTTGACAGCTCTGCGGGGAGGTAAACCTTGTTCTTCGTAGCAGCAGCTCCTCGTAGACGACGTTGCTCAACGAAGCTCTGCGGAGAAACTCACAGCAGGATCTGGTCTCTGCTGTATGTACAAGTACGTGGCAGCTCGGAACTCAGACGTAGTCCTTTTACTGGACTTTCCCGATGAACCGCAGCTCTACGCGAAGCGCCAAACACGCCGAGGCTCGAATACCTGTTGGGTGACAGTGTCCCCTTGTGGCATTGTGGTGGACGTGCTAGTCCAGAGGCTTGGCACGAGCCGCCGTTAGGCGCGCTCGTTAGCTTCTCTCAGAAGAAATGTATGATGTTATAAGAAGGCTCTCTCTGGGCCAATATTAGTTGAAATAAAAGAAAATATCAGACAAAGCTGAGAAGATGGATTGTTGGTTGGTTGGTTGTGAGCTTGGTGGGCGCAACCAGCCTCGACACACTCGGCTCTACGGCTAGATGTACTCTATCGGGTGGTTGTACTCACCGACCCACAGCAACGTTCCTTGGATGCTTACTCGTGACCGTTCCACGCACTACGTACTGTTCTCAAGAATGCTACGAACAGTGTCTAGATACCCCGCATATTTTCGTAGAACGTTCCTATTGGTATTTCGCCGCATATCCATGGCTGTACTGATACCAAGTACTATTCGTACGTACATGACTAAGTACACCCTTACTTCAATAGCACTG
This sequence comes from Saccharina japonica, assembly GCA_008828725.1. NCBI lineage: Eukaryota > Phaeophyceae > Laminariales > Laminariaceae > Saccharina > Saccharina japonica. The sequence goes on along the minus strand of MEHQ01000050.1, from coordinate 393,621 downwards.
CATGCTTCTAGGTTAGATAGATAGGCTGGTACGTACACCTACTATTATACCTGCTACTATGATACGACATTGTTCCCGATCAGCGACTTAGTAGGCTACTGGTTACTGCTGCTGTAGCATAGTACCTACATCAACACCAGGTACTGCACAGCAGTAGCAGGTGAGGTGTATAACAACCAAAGTAAGGGTCGCGAATTCGAACTCGCCGATTTCATATAATATGTTTTTGTTCTTTTCGAGCGGTGACTTTCCGCATATGACTTTTTTGTTTTTTGTTTTTACCCTCCGGCGGATGGGTAAAAATAAAGCTTACGCCCTCCACACTTCCATGTCTCACTGCGTGTCGTGTGTCAATTCACTCCATGCCCCCTCGGAAGTATCAGCCCTTGCTGCATTTTTTTTTCAGCCCTTGCTGCTTCTTTTTTCAGCCCTTGACGTATATGTTGTTGTTGTTGTTGTCTTCACATTAAAAGCCGTGCCGGTCTCTCTATCCAGTACCTTCATCTGTCCGTACTAATCCTACACTTGACGCGGTCGATTCCCGTGGTCACAGGCTAACTTACCCAAAACAAGTATACTGAAATAAAAACGTGGAACCCGAAGGGTCCGCAAAGCGATCAAAGTCAGTCAAAAACGGATAATCTGGAGCCCTCCGCTCCCCTCTACACGCTATTTGAAGGTAAAAATAAAACTGGAAAGGTCAACATCACCAATCGGGGGTATACGCCCCCTGATTCTATCTTGGTGCCCCTATAATGCCGGGGTGTTCCGTGCCGGGTTCACGCCGGTCAGGCAAACAAATCGAGTCCTCCACACCGATTATAAACGCAGACATGATACGGGGGAAGGGAACTATGGTCCCGTGCTACTGATGTACCCCCGGCCTGCGAGCAGTATAACTGCAAAAGGTCAACAGCAGCGAAGGGAAAAAGACAAAGACAAAGACAAAGAGACAAGCCAAAAGTACAAACAAACACTCAAACAAACAAGACCACAGAGATAGCATAGACACGTCATCCCGAGGGGGCGGTGCAATGGTGCAGCGATGGGGGGAGGGGAAAAAAACCAAAATAGTCCAGGAGAGTCAATCCGGCACATATCGCGCCACTCGGTCCGCCATTTCTCGCATGTTTTCTTCCCTCGCCGATTCGTCCTTCTTCCGCACCCCTCTCGTCCCGTTGGTTTTTGTCGTCTCTATATTTTTGCTTGGCTCGTTGTCTCGCTTGGTCGCTTGTGTTCGACGAGCCTCCCCTTCGTCCTTGTGCCAGGAGGTAATAAACCTCTCAGCTCTCTGCAGCACTCCCTTATACCACTGCCTTCCTCCCTTCACCTTCGCTGCTTCCGTCCAAATTGAATTCAGGACTCCGAAGACATATCTCTCGTCGTCCGCAGAGCCGTGCGTAGCCCCGAACGCCTTGAAGTCGTCCTTCAGGCACGTCCGCCAGTTCCGCTCCGGGCACCCCGCGCCCGGGTCCTTCCCCCCCACCAGCTCCCCAAACATCAGTCGTTTCGGGAGTCGCCCGTCTGGCTGCCTTGCCACGCCCCCCGCGAACAGCAGGCGCCGCTGCCGGACAGTGGCTTCCACGCTCTGGCACCCGACCCTCTTCAGGGCCTGGGCGTAGGACAGCTGCCGGTAGGTGCCCTGCTTGCGCTGGTACCCAATAACTCGCAGCAGCAGCCCGTGGTATATCGTCCGCAGCAGCCGGTAGTGGTCGCGACGTGGGGCCCATGTCATGCAACCGTACAGCGGTGCCTCCATCGCCTCCGCTATACAGACCATAACACTGACTGGTACGAACGTAATACGTGTGGGTTGTGCTGTCGTGCTGTTGTGCTGTATACCGGTATAACACACACCTAAGGAAGGGTCGCGAGTTCGAATCTCGCCGTCTTCCCAAATAAGTCGTAATTTTCGAGCTGGAGACATTATTAATGGTGACTTTGTTGCCGGGCAGCAGGGCTATATAACCGCCATTGAGAGGAGATTCTCGCCGATTTCATGTTTTATAAAATGGTCACAAATTATTGTACGCCACAGCTGTGAGTACGACCAATTGAATGGTTGAAGCTCAACTTTGCAAGCTGCGTGATGCGTTATGTTTGACTGCAGTATACGTGACAATGCGTACCGTTTTATATACATACTTGGTACGTATGCAAACAATGTGATAAATATGTATTCCGTAGGCTAAATTACACTTCAGTATACATACAGGCTATATTATAGACGTACGTACTGACTGTAGCGGGTTTTCCTTTCTCCACAACACATATCTTCATACATTTCATGAGGTTGGACCAGGGAACAAAATAGGTCGGAGGCACGTGTTATGATGCACGCAACACGCGCAGTCGGAGCCGCTAGAGGCCGCTTCACACGTGTAGAGGGGCCGCCGGAGGCTATGCACATTGTGATATAAGCAGCGCGTGAAAATCTCGTCCAAGTGTGTTTTTGTCGGCTTTCTTGAAACAATTGACCCAAAACAATACTTCGGAGTGTACAGCCACGGCAAGGTATTTTTTCCCCCGGTTTTCTGGAAAGGACAGACCCGCAAAACAGATTAAACTGCGAGGAAAAAACAATCCCCAAACTTGTGCGCACCAGTTTTATGCGTTGCGCTCATCGTAGTTGCTCGGGTTTATGTGCGCCAGTACAACAGCGTACTACGTGGCACCTATATATTTCCCCACAGGATTGAATCCCTGCAAAATGGCCGTTTTGTTTCGTGCTACGTACATAACTACCCTGGTAGACTATGATATTGGGAGAGGGGAGATAACTGGCGACAAGCAGACTTCGTCAGGACGCGGGGCAGGTGCTGCACAAAAGGTACAAAGAAAGGTATACTCTTAGCCAACAATGAACAGCCATCAAACAGTACCCGCGGGTCGACGTTTACTACAGTAGTTAGCAATCTGTGGCACCATATATACTCCGATACTCTACTTCTACGTAAGAAAACCAATCGGTTCCTCTCCTGCTTTTATTTTGTTGCAACTTCGACTTTGTACATATATATGATCGGGTACGAGGCATTCGGCGCGTGCGCTGGTCTGACGGATCTAAACCTGCCTCACTGGTCCGGCGACGCGGCTAAGTCTATCGATATATCCCTCACTGGGGCGGCAGTACTACTACCCGCCGAATCACTGAAGGTGAGGGACACACCCCGTCGTAAATATATACCTGGTACATGGAAGGCCACGGGGATGTATATAGCATGTTTTCGTGTGGGCTAGGATCTAGTTATGTATGCCAGTAAACAACCAGACATTCTCACGGTGTAGAACCACACCGCGGTGATGTTTGGTTTTTCTATTTCCGATATCACACGGTGCGGTTCGGTGCGGCTTGTGGTTCTCGAGAGTCGTGCGGTGTGGTGCGGTGCGGCTCGATACGGTGCGGGCTTCATGCTTTCAGATCATTCGGCACTGTCTGTGGACGGGGGGCTTAATCATTCCTTGGCCACGCCTTGATACGTCTGCCGGTATGCTATTCACCTGCAGTGTACCCGGTACATGTGCACGATGCCTCCCTGTCAACTTCCTTTCCGTTTTGATAGGGTGTGCTTCGTGCGTTCCGTTCCTGTCATAAGTCTTTTCGATATATGGCATGTTTGTCCTGTCGTCGTGCATGCGTTTGCCCACCGTTTGCCCTCTCCGCGACGTGCCCTTGCTGACCCCCGTAACACTGAACATTTAAATACAATACGATCGTCTGTTTCGGTCGTTCCTGATTGCGAACGAGTATTCCAGTCTCCCGATATACACATATCATATGTACATACGTAAGTATGGTTGACGAGTTTTCCGTTTATCACGCTAGCATCCTCTGCCACGTCGCCCAGAAGCACTCCCCCCCCCTCCCTTTCCTCTGTCATTCTTTGGTGTTTTCAAAACCCTTCAAACACCACGATGAGAGGCAACCGTCCGTTTGTGTTTGAGACGCCCACGAACCCTTCGATGTGTACTCTTGGGATTATGGACTATAGTAGGTGACGCTAAAGAAGGAGGGGGTCACATTTTTTCCCTGTGCTGTAAGTCCCCCCCATACCAAGAATGATAACGTATTTGCACGGCCCGATGGACTTCACGAAAACGCTGAAACTGCGATTTTGTGTAGGGGACCTGGACCTGCAGAAGAAGGGGGTACACCAGTAGCCAGGAAGAAGAGGAAGTAGATGCACATATATATATGTGCCTCTGTCGCAAAGCAATGTTCGTGGTATGCGGTAGCTTGATACAACAGGTTTTCCGGTCTTGGGGGTTTCATGTATTGTGGGGTTTCGTATTATGTAGCGAGGCATTATTTAGTATGCCTCGCTGATCGAGTGATGGAGAGAGGGAGAGCCCCGAGAGGCAGTCAACAAGGAAAGGGATGCCCGTAGAGCGGCTGCGCGCGAGGAGCTGTGGAACATGTATCATGGACCTCGACCGCGTACCTTTCTGCAGAAGCAAGCCTGGTGGGAGAGGTTGCAGTCCGCCAAGCGACGATAAGGAGGAATTGGTGTTCCGTACCGGAGCTTCGACGAGCTTGGTGTGGCTGCGACCGAGGCGCACGAGCTCGGTGGTGTGCGTGAGCCGCTAGCAGTGTCTGTAAAGCAGCAGCCTGAGCCTGAGGTAGAGAAGCTCGCTGATGCCGTACAGCAACAGCCCGAGGCTGAGGAGGAGGAGCTCGGTTTTGCTGAGGCTACGGTGGTGGAACTTGGAGTGGCTGGGCCTGAGGGGGTGGAGCTTGGTGGTGCTGAGGCTAAGGTGGTGGAGCTTGGTGTTGCTTTGCCTGAGGTGAAGCTCGGTGGGGACGGTGTGGGCGGCGGAGTGCCGCAGATTGGTTTGGGTCAGAGTGGCTCGTACCCCTTCGACCCAGGGAAACCAGAGGAACGGGATGGGCGTGGGGGGGGGGTTGACGACGGACGGCCAGAGGTGGAGCTCGTGGAAGAGGGGAGCAGCAGCAGCAGCATCTGCGGCAGCGGGGCGCGATCTTTTCCATTTGATCCAGGAAAGCAGGCATGTTAATTTTCCCAACTTTCTTGTTGGTGAATTGAGTGGATTGTATTTTCTTGGTCTGTTGTTTTGTTTTTGTGCTTCTCTGTGTCTTGGCCGGCATATTTGAGCAGGACTGCTGTAGTTGTGGTGAGCTTGTACCCCTGGTATGGTGGATCGCAACTATGTGTGTGGTTGGATGGGGGTCTGGGTAGGAGAGCGGACGTTCCCGTTCGACCCAGGCAAGTCAACAATTGGCTGGTATGTGCGACTGCTATAGTTGTGTGATTGTACCCTACGGGTATGATGCACCACCGCTATATTTTGTGTGTCTTGCTGTTGGAACCACGGCGGGGGGGGTTGTGATGCCATGATTCTACAGACAAAGTGCACTGCTGTGTGGAACCAGTTTGTGATGGACTGATTATACAGCAAGCAGCAGTGTATGATAATTTCTGACTGTTTGATTCTACAGCAGCAGTGCATGATCTGTTAGACTGCTGCTGTGTACTGGTATACCGTATTATATGTATACGTGGATGCATGATACCCGTACTGCTGTGTGTTGTTTGAAGCATAACAGGGGGTGGATTGCCAGCTTGATTATCAAATACATGATATTTAATGTGTTGGAAAATTACTGCTGGTTCTGGCTTGATTTTACAGCAGTACATGATATTGATGTATGAAAATCGGTGCTGATGCGTTGTAATGGTACCAGGTACAATTTATTTTGTCGTATTATATTTCGCGGATGGAAGGATGTGTTGGAGAGTTACTGCTGATTTTGACTTGATTCTGCAATGCCTGATATTAATGTGCTGGAAAATTACTTGATTTTACAACGCATTATATACAATGTGGGAAAATTACTGCTAATTTTGCTCCAATGCATGATCAATGTGTTGAAGAATTACTGCTGAATTAAGCTTGATTCTACAGCAGTACCTGATACCTGGTACATGATATTGATGTGTGTAAATCAATGCTGATTTCCTCACCTGGCCCTTGCATACGGAATGTTTTTGTTACTACTGTTGTACTGGGAATAATCACGAGGGGGGGTTTGATGGAATGATTCTACCCACAGACATAGTGCATAATTATGTGTTTCGTTATCTAACGATTTGGCTTGGTTCCTGGCGCTGAAAGTAACCACCCGATGCACCCTTTGCTCAACGAGTCAAAATGCACCCTAACTCTGCGGATTTATGAGATGTAGTCCATGCCGCGGTGACGTTGAGCCGCGGCGGAAGACAAGCGTCGAGTCCGTGGGGTAGGGAGCAGGAGACGGGCGTTGAGCTCGTGGGGTTGGGATCGTTTAGTAGCAATGGTCTACAGTAGATTAAATGTTTTGGATCGTTTTGTTTCAGTAGGAATTGACGAGCCGAAATATGTATGACGCTTGGATTGTAAAATGTTTGCATTGGATATACGAGTATAGTCAAATGTACCTGGTATACTGGTATCTGATGTTTGGCATTCTGAGTTGCGTACTACGACCTCTGAAGTACGATGTCAGAATACCATAAAATAACAGCATCAACAGCTGTAATTTGTCACCTATCCGGTTATGGCAGTCCATTTATCATGACCTGGGGTATGATTGAAAGACGATGCTTTACCTGATATATCGAGGGCCTAAATGCTTGAATTAATAGGAGGATAGTTGAATTATAACGCTGGACCGAGCAGTTTTGTACGTGAGTGCACGCATACAACGAACACGACGTTATGTTTGTTTCGTTGCCTGCGGCGCTTATTTGATACAGATCGCTGATGTTTCTGGTTTGTGGGTGTGGAGTTGAGTTTGGTTTTGATTTTATGGTTGAGGGATTTTAGAGTCACAACGATATCGCAGCATTTTACTATCAACCATGCGATGAATGTTTTGTCGTCTACCGAGCAGGGGGGAGATAGTAGCTGTACTCGGTAGCACGACGAAGACTTTCCCATCGCAGATAGTCGAGTCCAGTTGGGGTTTTATCATACGTGGATGCGGATGCACGCAAGGCTACTGAGCGGACGTCTGTCTCTGGCGGAGCAGTTATGCGCGCTGGTGTCTGTGTATGGTTTGATTATAGAACGTAGATGTTGACCGGACGTCTGTCTCTGGTGGAGCAGTTATGCGCGTTGGCGTTTGTGTATGGTTTGATTATAGGACATAGATGTCTAGAGCATGTGTCTAACGGATAGTTTGAGATTAACACGTACGGTCGGCAGAGCAGCATGCCGACTTTCTCATCAAACCGTTGCACGCTGGGATGTTTCGCTGACTCTGTGATGAACTTGTTGTGATTTCATCCACTGGTTCGTTTGTTTGTTTGTTTTTCCGGGGGTGTTGGGGCATTTGCTTTTGGGGGATAATAGTAGGAGTTTTCGATGTGCATGGGATGTTTTTGGAAGTACTTGAAGAATTAACGTGCAACTTCAGGAGTTCTTAAGGAAATGGAGAAAGTGTTGGGAGGTACCCATTCGTTGAATATGGTTAATACGCCAATAGAGTATGCCGATGGTCTTGATGAATCGTGCCGTGCGCTTTGGCTATTGGTTAACTGCGCACAACGTACAGGGGAACCAATTACTGATACCTATAGTACTTTTGGATTCAGATGCGGGTTGTTGTCTTCTTGTATACTTCCGAGGGGAGTGTCAAGCAGGGGGGCTGCTAGGATTTGATTTGAGGTGTTCTATATCAGAGATGTTCTGTTGTTGTGCTCTTACATAGTACACAACAGGGGGGCCGATGTTATCGGGCGGTACGGTATTTATGTGAAGACGGTGTTATTGATTTTGTTTGAAGGTTTTACCAGCATACTCACGTTTGTTGGATTTTCCCCTTCCCGTAGTTACTGTTTCGCTATAGTTTAGGAGATATATACTGGAATCGATATTGAGAGATTTGGTATCGGGATTGCCGTTTTACGTTGGAAATTCTTGAGGACGGAATTCGGGATTGCCGTTTTACCTTGGCAATGATGAAGGATGGAAAAGGGGGTTGCCGTTTTACCTTGGCGATGATCTATTATAGAAGTTGGGACTTGCCGTTTTACCTGGCAATTGGTGATAAGTTATTCGGGACCTATCGTATCGTGCACCGAATAGAGGGGCTGTTCGTGGTATGCGGTAGCTTGATACAACAGGTTGTCCGGTCTTGGGGGTTTCATGTATTGTGGGGTTTCGTATTATGTAGCGAGGCATTATTTAGTATGCCTCGCTGATGGAGAGAGGGAGCTGCCCCGAGAGGCAATCGGCGATAATGATGATGCGACCCGGGTTTTGATAGAATGATACCGCCTGTCTATATGTGAGTGGTGCAGCCGGTGACAACGTTGGTGCGGCTTCCCTCCTGTGTGTGGTGTTTATGATGGGCCTTTGACGACAGGTACTGGCTCTACTTGTGTGTGTATATTTGGTAACGTGGTGGTACGAGTACATCATCTACTACTCTCCTCCTTGCCGACTCACGGTATAGGCAAGTGGCTACACAGAGCACGTTTGACAGCGGTTATACAAACAAGCAATATAGAGTAGAATTCACATACGAGTAGTGGGATAATGTGAATTGTGCAAGGAGGAACGCGATGTGTTAGAAAAGGAAATGAGGAATATAGACGAATGTGACGTGGAGAAGTTGGGTACACTAGATAGTAGCGAGAAAACGATCGCTTTCTTAGGAGATACGTAGATGGTGGCCACAGGCGGCGAAACAAGAAGGGGATAGGATTAGCATTTATTTCCTTCGTAATATATGGAAACAACGTAATGAGCGCTCAAACGTTGGAGTTGTCTCTACTAGGAGCAGCAACGTTGCTCCGTCTCGAAAGGGGTGCGTGGTCAACGGTCGAATGACTAAGGCAAACAATACAAATGAGTACGCCCTCCATACATACCAGTGTAGGTCTGATCTGACACCCCCTCTCTTATTGAGTCTGTTGTATCTTCACTCCGACAATGTCCGTCATGAATACATATCGCTTTCGCCTAGCGAGCAGAGAAAAATAAAATTTCAACACAAATTGCAATCAAAGGCGCTACTACTCTAATGCTACTTACTCCAAGCATTTCTTTCAAAGTGAACTTCCCGGTTTCACTGTGCCACGTAAGAGCGTCTTATATTTCTCGTTTTTTTGTTTTACATAATTTCGTGCTATCAATTTCCCACTCCATGAGTACATACTCAACCTATACCCGACACACCTCACGTTCCACCACCGACCACACCCCCCGCCCGTTCACTACATATCTGTACAAAGGGTCACCTGTAGAGCAGAACATTACCACGGGATGTATTGTACGGTGCGCAATCGTACTGTAGTAGCCACTTAAGGCCGTTTGTTTCGGCCACATGAATCGGTATTTCTTCCATACAGTATCTTCCTCTTCACAGGAAGCTCCGCCGCGTTCGCACCCGCACCGAGGGAGATGCTCTGGCTCTCCGTCGCCAATCGCCCTTCCAGCCAACGGGAGTGCTTGCTGCGTTCCATTCAGCCCACGTCCGCCCCCGCGACGACTGCTTGCCGCAGCTTTCAGCGCTGAGTGCTATGCACGGCACCACGGTTTAATTTCACCCAAAACGTGATCAAACGGGCCAAGAGAATCCTCCCAGTCCTATACATGTTGCACTCAGCTCCGACGTTGTCGCGGTGGGAGTGTGGGGGGACATTCGTCCCTTGCCTCCAAGCGGACGAGCACCTGTGGCGGCGCTGGCGATGTCGCGGCGGTGTGCAGTTAGGGACATGGGCCCTGGCACGCATGTGGTTGGATGCGACGTATCGACACTCTCACCCGTAGGGCGCAGAATCTCTTGGGTCATTCGGCCGTATATTCTTTGTTTTGAGGCTTTCGCCAACATTGTTTTTCGTCCCCCAACAAGATCAGTGTACCAGGTATGGCCTTTCCTTTCTGTCGCCCGTTTTTTGCACCGTCGTAACCGCTTTTCCTGCGTCGCTTTCGTTGACGCACAAGACACTGCATGTACGGCCAACGAGGGCCATTTCCAGGAGTGAGTGTAGTAACCCAACGGAAATAACATATGACGCTTGCACCCTCTGTGTAGTCTAAGTTCCACATAGGGAACGGATATACCGGATACAGACAAACCGTGAGCCCGTGCGATCCAATGAGTTTCCATGGGGCATCATACGGAACTTACATGAAGCCCATATAATTTCATGGGGTTCAATGGAAATCCTCTCCATGGGGCGAGTCATGGAACTCCCTAGAAAAGATGGGAACTCCCGTTGGACTTCCCGCGACAAACACTTCTCGAGAGTCCGCGAAGGACTTCCGATGGGAGCTTCATGGCAATTGACATGATGAGTAGTTCCCCTGGAAACCCAAAGCAACCCGTGGAAACTGCTATGGGAGCCCATGATAACACATGGCAGTCACGACACCAGTACGCCCAGAGTTCGTTCTGGTTCGTTATCCTAGAGATATACAATTTTCGGGGTCACAGAATGTGATATACAGAAAACCCAACAGTACTCGCAAATTGCTACTGAAATGCCAAGGTACCGGGCACGAGAACACAAAACAAGCCAGACCAGAAGGATCAAACTACAAGACAATATGACAAAATGATGACCAAATGCATTATAATACGAATGAAGCAAGAAGAAACAACATTCGAGCTGAGGAGGAACAGATGACTGCGTGGCACGGACGAAGCACCACTAAGGAAAGGACGGTGCCGGCCTAGGTACGGCGGGGACGGAAAAATGGAAACAAAGAGAGAAGCAAGAGGCCAAAATCAGCAAGTGAAGGAAAATCATGGTCGAGACGGTGATGATAGTAACACGGGTTCCCGTGTCTACTGCAAAGCCGATCCGGGGACCTTTGTCACACCATCTGCCATATACTTCCTACTGTGGCCAATCGCGGTGCCAAGTGTGCTACGGGAGCGATGAAAACGCATTTATTTTATACAAAATGACGTTGAACCTCGAACAATACCGCAAACGCAAGAATGGGATTAACCAGTTCAGGAACTCCGCCAGTGAGGGAGGCTTTGGCCGAATAGATTGCTCCTATACTCTACTCGTATTCAAGTGGTCATCCACAGACGAATTAGGTGCTGCCCCTAGAAGGAAAATAGCATGCGTCCGAAGTCGAAGGAGGGGGGCGGAAAGCAGGGGGGGGAATTCCCTTCACACGGCGCCGTCAGCTGACAGCTCTCCTCTCCCCTCTCGGTAACAGGCCGGCGCTATATATATATATTATATATATGTAGCAAACGTTTCGTGGAGAGGAGCAATGTTTGCTTGGCGATAGCTGACGCCTGAACGATAGACAGTTTTTACAACAATGGCAAACAATGGCAATTTGTAGTCGTATCCTATATAAGGAAGGGGGGTATTCGCTATGTGCTGCACGTATCTTTGGAGTTCCATTTTGCTTGCCTTGACGATTTTTGCGGTTATGTGATGCCCCACAGGCTGTGACCACATACCTTGTATCAGGTGTTTCTCTAGGATGACGAATCATACCGAACATTGAGTGTACTGATGCCGTTGGGTAGAGAGTAGAGAGAACCGTTTATTGTGGAGACCGTATCATACGGACACACAACCCAAAGTGAAATCAAATAATGATAATACTGTACTTCTCGTACATGTATGAAAATATGCAAAAGTGAAATATCTCAACTGTTCGACAGATAGTCGTTAGTGGTTTTGGCAATCGCTCCATTTAACCGCCTCTCGGGTAGCTAGTACTGCACAGCGCATATCGTGTCGATTCTAACAGAAGAGCGATCCACAGACATAATATAGGCCAGTCAGGGGTGCAGGCTCGGCTATCGGCTCGGTAACCGAGGAGGCACTACACTACCACTGCCAGTACCGAATAAACTCTGGTCCCTACTACAGTAGATGTTGCAATATGAATACACCAAAACAGTCGTAGACCGAACCTTTCGAGCTTACAGTTGGTAGCACTGCTTTAATTTGACATGCAAACAAAAAAGGAACAGATAGATGCGATTATTATCGCGGGCAGCTGACGGGCGCTGCTTCGATCCGCCCTACACCCCTGTTGCCCGGAACGCCTGTAGTATGAGAAGCTGGAAACTTGGTGCTGCGTCTTTAACGAATGACGCTACGAACACGTTGACGATGCACGGGTATCCCGCAGCCCCAACCCAATATGACAAACCCACCAGGTGCAGTAGAAACAGTTGTTTCACCCATACTCCAGCACGTAGTAAAGTGAAAACTACAGTAACATGTCTGACATGATATGCTGGACGTGTTCAGCCCCGCGCGGCGAGAGGACGAACAGCACGACGTAAAGGAGACGCCCAGGATCACTACCGTCCCATATTTCCACACACGGGTGCCTACCGCTTTCGCGCCTGCCACTACGTGCTACCGTTGACTATTGATATAGCTGCCTAGGCAAATAGAGACGCGAGGACAGTAGCGGCGGTGGCGACTGCGATCGACCAGGCGTAACAACCAGCCCCTCCGGCGAGCAAGGACCACGCACCATCGAAGTCCGCCGTGCAACTTGCTACAAAATACTGCCCGTCGTCAGACCAAGGCCACCAACAGGTGTCCTTTTCGTACTTGCTGGGATACGTAAAATCGAGCGAACATGTGGTGTCCGATTCGCTGTACGAGGCAAAACCTAGGTTACCCTCGATGCAGTGGATACCATATATCAAAGAATCTCCGGCAGAAGGTGGTCCACAGGCCGAGGTGATGTTACTTAGTTCCATGAATTATGATACACTGTACTGGGCGGAGTTTCCGGTGGGTGTGGTGCAGTCCTCGTCCTCGTAGAATGTGGCGTCTAGTGTCCAGTCGTTCAGAATGGTCCATTGGGGATCTGTGCAGGGTGCAGCAGCAGCAGCGACAACATCAGCGCACCAAGGATACGTTGCGCATCTGAATGTGGGGGCTGCTGCTACAGTGGACGCGAAGGGGTCGTAACACACTAAAAAATAACCCTTCGCGCATGTGTGTCACGTCTCAAACATTGCGCCGATTGATACCTGCTTCTGCAGTCGGGCAAACGTTCGCTTGGCATGTGCCGGCGGTCCTGTCTTCCACGACGTTTGCTACGGTATGTAGTACAGTAGAAGAAGCACCAAGGTTTTTTTCTGCGGCTGCCCACATTGAGGAGACCTCTGTACTATTACTCCAATACTACTGTACATCAGTAGTATACCTCGGCTGACAACCGATAGTGAGAAGCAAAAGTACAACCAAAGCCCAATGCGATGCACAATAGCCACACTTTAAGTATCTAACAAATTTGATCCTTGATAAATGCACATCGGATGCCAAAGTGCTTGGTATTGGGTAGATCTTCATTTTGTTTTTTTGGGGACCTCCTCCCGTCGGTGATCACTGTTGGCCTCAAAACGCAATCCTGACATTAGCACCCCACCGCACCGCACCGCACGGATCTAGAAAAACACAAACCGCACCGTACCACATGTGTGATCTCCAAGGTAAAAACACGCATCGCTGTGCGGTTCTACAAAGTGAAAAATATATGGTTGTGTACTGGCCTACATATGTAGCCCAGACGAGAACATGCGCGCCTACATACGGAACCCAGACGAAAACATGCTATAAAACTCCGCGGACTTGCGTGTACATATCTTCCAGGGGATGTGCCCTCACCTTCAGCCATGCAGCGAGTAGTAGTATAACTGCCGTAGTCCTCGCTGCACGTGATGTCGGAAACCTCGACAGACTCGGCCGCGTCACCGCTGCAAGTTTCGCTGTCGTAATAGCTCACCATCGCCGTGTTGTGGGTGCACTCGTACATGCCGTACGAGTAGGTCAGGTTTAGACCCGCCAGATCAGTGCACGCGTCGAATGCCTCAGTCCCGATCAATCCTATACATGGGCACCAAAAGGAAGGCAAGAGAGAAATCGACTGGCTTACTATACATACGTAGAAGTACAGTATCGAAGTATTGTATACGGTGCCACCTTCTGTATACTGTTTGATGGCTGTCCATTGTTGGTATAGTGTACCTTTTGTACCCTTTGTACAGTAACTGTCCCGCGTCCGGACGAAGTCTTCTTGTCGCCAGTTATCTCCCCTCTCCCCGCTCTCGTGTTTTGCACTACCCCCATCTACTCGCGTGCAGCATTAAATTTGATGTCATATTCTACCACGGTATGTACGTAAGTACTGTAGTACAAAATAAACGGCCAATTTGTGGTAGGGGTTCAGCACAGGGGGAAGTATACGAGGTGTTGCGGGTCTGGTGCACTCTTGTTTTTTTTTCGTGGAAGTCGCCGGACGTTTTCATGGAAGCTTCCATGGATTCCATGGAAACTTCCGCCGTAGAAACGTCCATGAAAGTTTTTAAACATCCGTGTAAGTTACCGTTTGAAGCTGGTCTTCGGCTACTAGACAGGTGTAATGTGGTTCCGCGCTGCGCGCTCCACGGTTTATAATGTCCCATTTGTAATTGGTCCACGTTTTGGTCATCGGGATAGGCACATTTTGGGTGGGACGTTGTACCAAGTGGGATCAGGGAGCAAATTCACTTAAGCTTCCCTCGCTTCTATGGAAGCTTCTATCACTGTCACGGAGGCTTTCATGGAAGCGGCGGGTGTGTTGCGCTGTTGTGCCGGCGCACATTAATCAGGGAAATCGCGGTTAGCGGGACGCACTGCTTGAACAAGTTTCGCCAAAACTGTTGCGCACAAAATTTGGGGTCTGTTTTTTCCCCCGCAGGCTCACTGGGTTTGACAGGTCTGTGTTTTCACCAAGGCCAGAAAAAAACACACCAAGTACTTTGCAGTGGCTGTATGCTGTTTTGGGTCAACTGTTTCAAGAAAGCCGAAAAAACGTACGTAGGGCGTTGCTGCCACGCGTGAAGGGTGCGCTTATATCGCAGTATTTTTACTAGTAGCCCCTTACATGGAAAGAGGCCCCCAACAACCCCCGGGGCCTCCGGCGGCGAGCGTTGCGCACAGCACAGCATGTACTGTACCGACGATATATGTGATTCCCTGGTTCAGCCTCCTGAAATGTATGAACAGACCTGTTGTTGAGCAAGGATAGCCTGCTACAGTACTATAGGTTATACATACACCAGGTACTTCGTATATCGTGTCCCTCGTTTAACACTACTCAATGCCTTGGAACTACTGTAGTATGGATTGTACTTGCCTCGAGTCATCGATACATACATTGACTCAAATGGTTGGTATATACTTGACTCAAATGATTGTTATATACTAAACTCAACTGGTGCGTATATACTTGTCTCAAACAGTTGGTATAGACTTGGCTAAAGTGGTCGACACTGTTTATTTTGTTTTTCCACCCCATTTATTATCTTCGCCCGTCCTTTCTCTCTCCTTCCTATTATACGACGTCGTAACTCAGATCCGGGGTCACAAAGCAGGCTCCTCTCCCTCCTCCCCCACTACGGTTCTTGCCTTGCATTTTTATCGCGAGAAGATTTCAACACTTTCTTCCCTCGTCAACTCTCGTCGAATTGTGCTTACCCACGCTACAATATGCGCTCCCGACAGTTGGTGTTATTTGAGAATGAAAGTCTCCATACGGAGACTCGAACCCTCCACCTCCAATCTAACGGGCTTCGTGGTTACCTGTTAGACCACCAGGGCGATCGGCTGAAATATACATTGGCTCATATACTTGATAAAGTTACGTGCAAAACCTCCTGACACACGCTCCCTGAATTCTACAGCCTCATATTGTATTCTCCTCATACGGGATGTACATCCTGCATGAAGACATATAACACCCGTAAGTACGCGCGATCGAAGTATCATACTCAGCTAGCAAAGATAAGTTTCGACGAAGTCCTCGATCTCACAGCTGTTTTTTTTTTAATATTTGATATATACTCGACTCTAAGCCCTAACCCCGATCGCTCTGGAAATTTCTCGGAATGATCTTGTGTGCCCTATCAACCATTTTGTGTGTATGATTCGAAGTATAGCATAAACAAAACTACTGACTGTAGTCGATCATAGAAAGGAAAACCCTACGAGTACGTAACCAAATATAGGTTCGGTTGGTGTGTTTTGGGAAGATTCCCGGTCGCTGTGTCTGGAAAGACTTTAGGTATCGCTGTGCTTACAATAGTAACACTCCACCAACGGTGGTTGTGCTCGGGGAGACTCTAGATTGCTGTGCTTGGAAGAACGTTAGGTCACTGTGCTTGGCACGACTACAGTAGGTCACTGTGCCTGGAAATACTGTACAGTTACGTAGTCGCTGTCCTTGGAAGTACTCCAGACCAAGGCGCGTACCGGGCTACAAAAACAGAGAGCCAGATTTGAGCTAGAAAATAAAGAAGAAACAGAAGAAACACGAAAAACTGAGGAGGGGATAGGCTCCACCCCGGCTGGCGCAACGGTCAGCACGCGAGGCCCGTAGCAGACAGAAAGGGGCACTTGTGGCGGTAGCGACCTCCAATGTGCGCACCCTGGCTGTAAAGGGAAATAACGGGTATGGGCGAGACGAGCATGTGCTGGAGAAGGGCCAACAACTTGGCTGTGGCTTCCTTGACCTGCAGGAAACTCAGAGATCCGGCAGTAAGACCATCCGTGCGGCGGGCTACCAAGTGTTCTGCCTAGGTCGAGATAAAACAGCAGCCAGACAAGGGTTGTATGGAGTTGGCCTGGAATTCAAGAGTTCGATTTACCGCAAGTATGTGTGCGATCACCCATTCATTGACGAACGGCCTATGCCTGTGCGTTTCAAACTGACTGGTAAAATGCAAAGCAGTTAATGCCGTCGTTGCGTGCGCCCCCGAAGAGTGTACCAAGGACGCCGAGCTGAAACGTACTTTCTGGCACACGCTGGGGGAGTTGGTGGTACAGATCCTAACGAAAAGGTGTATGTTTTTACTGATGGACGCTGTTGCGCGAACTAGGCAGAGGCTCGTGGGGTGCGGTGACGATGAAAGTAGAGCGGTTGGAGCTCACGGACGCGATGAGCTCAACCGGAACGGAAAACTAAGTTATCGTCCGCAACCCATTTCAAGTTAGCCCTTCTCAATGCGTTTGTCAGCACGTGCAACGGTGGAGTATCCCACAGACACAAGCGAATCGACTACATCCTAACCCAACAAACCCATCGGCCTACAGTAGAGTGTGCGAGTTTATAGTTGTCCCAGCGCCTCCGCCATCAGCTAGGCTGATTTAAACCACGACCTCGCGTACAGTAAGGTCCGCCTCACCGGCCAATTTTCGCCCAACCGATATATGCGAAAAGCGTCAACAGGCCAACAGTTCGACCGGCAGGTGTTTGTGTCCGATGGAAAGTGTCGCCAGCGAATAGTCGCGATGATTGTGTCCACTCTCGACCAACCTGTCCAGCCCCGTACCATGACTGCTATGGTTGCCCTGTTCGCCACGACTATCATCGATGCGGTAGAAGCAGAGGTATCAACCTCCACCACGGCGCCAAGGCAAGCGTGGATTGTGCGAGTGTGGCAAAATCTCGACCGCTTTAAAAAAAACGCGGACTGCGACGGAGGATGCGCGATAACTCTTGAGCGCACACCCACGGGATAGGATCGCGTGGGAGACACTGAGAACCGCGTGTGATAATCTACAGGAGGTTATTGCCGTAAAAGTTCATGCGCATTTTGAAGAGTACCTTGCCGAGTCCGAGAGGCTCATAGCGAAGAACGACCAACGAGGGTTATATACGAGACTTGACGTGTGCCGTAAGGTTGGAGAGGAAAACATGCCAGAAACGAGTCGTTTAGTAGACACGAGGATGGCACGCTGCCACGAGACAAAACCTGCAAGTTCGTGAACGATGGGTGAGGTTCTTCCACAGACTGTTGAACACGAAATCGTTGAAACTCGACCCCAGCATCATCGCCGTAAAGCCACCACAACGGTTTGGGCTATCGCTTGGAGACGAAGCGCAACCATCCATGGACGAGATCAAGAAGGCAATTAAGGGCATCGCACACTGAAAAGCGTTGGGGTCAGGCGGCCTCCCGGCCGGAATACTAGAACTCGACGACGCTGCACTCGTCCAGTGACACAACTTCCTTGTCGTCAATGTTTGGATAACGAGATAAGCCCCCCAGCAATGAACACATGCGATAATCAAGGCCCTTCGCGAGAAGAAGGATCGATCTGACTGCCACAACTACGGAGTAAGTTCAGTTGTTGCCCATACAGGCTGTTTTAGGTTGAAAATCGTCGCTGTCGCCTTGGCAACTACTGCGAGGCTCGAAGAATACTCTCTGAGGAACAGTGCCGAATTCGCCCCACACGATCAATGGTCGACATGCTCTTCGTCGTGCGCTGATTGTAAGATGCTGCGATACACGCGGTTTTGCAGTACGCTTCAGCGAGGACGAATACATCATCAGGGATTTAGTTCACCTCGAAGAGGATGCCAGGGTCGGAAAAGAGGTGTCATTGACATGCGGGCGAAGGGCAGTGTGGGGCATGTTGTACGCCGACGGCGCATCGATTGTCTCGAAGTCGGCTGAGGGACTTGCCAAAAGGATGACAGCCATCTTGACTGTCTTCGAAGTCGCGGCCCTTACGGTATCGGAAGAGAAGACAAATACAATGCTGCTACGAATACCGGGCCAAACCTCCCTGGCTACATCGCTCGTCATCGAAACACCTGACCAGAGCCATAGATAGACGACCCAGCATATCTGGGCGGCGTCATCCACGAAAGCGCTGACCTCTCGCTCGAAATCGACCGAGGGATCCGTCTCGTGCGGTCTTGCGTCAAACGGTTCCGCCCGGAGTTGTATGATATGACGACCGCCCCACTTAGCCTGAGCGTCCGCATGTTGAAGGCAGAGAGAGGTGGTTTCAGACCCTTCTCTACGGATCTGTAATGCGGGCTATCATATCAGCGCGACACACTTTGCCAAGCTCCGAACGGCGCACCACCAAGTGTTTCTTGCGAGCGATTGTCTTCCAGCGCCGAGACCATATCCCTCTTGTACGCGAAGACCCTCAAAAAGATACGATCCGAGAGGATCGAAACAACCATACCCAAACGACTTATCTTGTTTGCGGCTGGAGGTGGCGCGGCAAAACGAGGGGCGACTGTACAGTTGGGTATATGCTCGCGACGATGACCGGTGGGGGGGGGCGAGACTGGGCGGGCAATCGAAGACTTGGCACAGATACCTACTTGACGACCTCAGAGGATCCAAAGCCACCAAGGGGTTCACAGGACACTCCCCATTGTGGTATCTAGAGTTCAGACTGCGATGTGGCCCATTGCAGCGAATAAGGCGGGCAAGTTGTACCGGGAGGTCCTCGAAGTAATCGAACAGTTCATGGTTAGGTGGTACGAGCATGAGGCGAAACGGAGTAGGAGACGCCACGCATCAAACGTGGGTGATGAACACGGGAAGGGGAAGGGGGGGGGGCAACAGTAACCGCGGTTGACGAAAGCAGGATTGAGACGGCAGACAGAGCAGCAAGGTACCAGGCCGACTACGTAGTAGGTATGGCCTGTCTATACCACTCGTGCCGCAAACTGGTGCGGGTGCTATGAACGTGACTTTGTTGTGCTTGTGTTTTCGCTGTATTTGTCTACTTTTTTGTTCTTATTATTGTGCTAGAAATAATATGTGTCTTGGAGGATGGCGAGCTTGTTTGTGTTGTTTCTGGTGGTTCGTTTTGTTTTGTATGTTGTTTGTTTTATGGGTTGTACTGACTGTCTGTCGCATCTCCTCCGGGGAGGCATGGCAGCGATACTGCTGCACCACCGCCGTCGACGAAGTACAAGAGAGACGTCATTCTCCTCCCCGTCTTGTTTTGTAATTGTCTCTCACGGCGGCTTGTCTTCCACCCTGCCTCAGGCCCGGGGGGGGGGTTCTTCTACTCTTTGCATTCGTTTTGCTACGTACGTATTTATTTGTACTTTTTCGTCAGTGTTTTCATTTTTCCCCTATTTTTGTCTACAGTATTTCTTTCCGGTATTCTTCATTTGTCTTTCGTTTTTGTCTCGTTCAGCGAATCTGGGTTGATGGTGTTTGAATGCTGTGCTTGTCGTATCCAGTACGATGGCATTGCGTTCCATTGCCTGCAATGGTATCTCTGCGTCGTAGTTTTGGGACCACAGAGCTTGTACCTCTCTAGGATGAACGAAGAATCAGCACGAGCACTGGGTGTGCTGGATGTCAACGGGCTCAAACGCACACAGGTCATTGTGCGGGCGCAAAATAAAGCTCGTGCCTGCGCACCACTTCCATGGAAGCAATACTGCGCACTACCTCCGTTAAAGTTATAGCGTAATCCTTTCTTTCATGTAAGCTCTTACAGGGGACCATACTCGTAGTAAACAGGACACACACACAGTAGACACACAACAAAAAACAATATGTTTACTCTCGTACCTATTTTTACCAACACTATTTGGTTCTATTTACTATGTATGGTCAGCCGTGACAGAGACAGACGACGCTTCCATGTAGGTGCTGCAGATGGGGGTGGATGGAAGTTTATCTACTCGAGCGGAAGTACTGGAATATGAGTAGTTCGTTTCGTGGAAGCTTCCAGGCTATATCTTACATGTGGGAGTACTGATGTATAGACCGACGTACACGGAAGCTTCAGTGGAAGCTTGCATCTAATTTTACATCTGTTAACAAATTCACGAAGCCTCCACATACTCCCATAAACTTCGGCGAACATCTGCTTCCATCTACGAACAGTGCTGTAGTTCCAGGGAAAAATGCCACGTACGTCCATCTACTTCAATGAAAGCTTCCACCCGCTTCCACCTACTCCGTGGAAGCTTCCACTAGCATCCGCTCAAAGACCAAGCGCCACAGGTGTACCACTGTGTCCCAAAATATAAGTGACGTTTTCATTGAATATTCATATAAAGACGTTCCTTATATTTCAGAACGGTATATCCCCGGCGAAGAAAAAAAGGTGTACGTACGAGAGGCCGCCTGCGGGGACACGTTCTTACCGTATCCACCATCGGCGATTTCCGTGAAGATCAATTCTTCGCACCCATCGTCGTTGTACCATTTCATCTCGAAGAATTGAGCCGTCGCTGTCCCCAGCACAAAAGGCAGCACCGCTAACAGCAGCAAGTTGTGAGACGACATAATAAACGGAAACGGATACGGATACGTCGTATATGTGTATGTATGCGTCTGCCGCTGCTCCTGCTGCTGCTCCTGCTCCTCCTGAGCTGCTGTTGCTGCTGCTACCAAGGCTACTGTCCGTGTTGCTGCTATTGGTGATGATGACGATGTCCGTTCGAAAACGTCGTTCAGGCGGCTGACTGCGCTTGCTCAGCTGCCGCGTGGAGGTGGAAAACAAGTTGCTCCTACGTACTCGTATACGTATCCCCGGGACGTGCTTCTTCCGGCATCTCAAGCGTCGCTCCTGTTCATAAATCACACAGATTCAACGAAACGTCACCTGTTTTAGACTCATGCGTGTACGTACGAGCCATGCGTACGGTTGTACAGCAGCCCCACAGTTAGATTCTGGAATCAAGGCCTGTTTGGACCCAAAAACGTGGCAGGCTATTCGAAATCACCACTTTAAAAATCCAAAATACAGGGCAAAATCAAAATAGCATAGGAAAGGAGAAGAAAGTCTAATTACTTGGGTTTACACTACGTAAACGGTACAAGTTATATTCGAAAAGTCTCTGGGGTGGAGACCAGGTGAACGCTGAAACTTGACACACACCTTTGACTGAAGTAGACGCGGAGGATGGACATTCATTTTCCTATACGTTTCATATATGGCGATTTTTAAGGCGGAATAACATGTGTTTTGGCATCTTTCTTGTTATTTGAGCGAGGGAAAGACTTGTCTCACGTTGATGTAGAATATATAACGTCGTTCCACTGCGTTGGGATATGGTGCGCACAACAGCGCAACTCGCGGCTGATTTCATTCAGCAGCCGTCGAGAAATTTCGATCCCAAAATAGCCTCTTGGCCACCTTTCGCTCAGCAAGCAATTGGCTGTTGTGATGGGAAACAAAAAAAAACACGAAGGAAGTACGACTAAAGGAAAAAAGAGAAAAGTCGGTCGGGAAAAGATGGAAAGCTATCTAGAACGCACAGGACAAGCGATGCGCGAAGCTTCGGTGGTCGCACGCCAGGCGACTGCCATCGAA
The DNA here is from genome assembly GCA_008828725.1 of Saccharina japonica. Taxonomy (NCBI): domain Eukaryota; class Phaeophyceae; order Laminariales; family Laminariaceae; genus Saccharina; species Saccharina japonica. Next base: position 371,536 of record MEHQ01000050.1, on the reverse strand, counting down.
CGCGGTGGCCTCGCCGCGGCCGAGTCCATCCGCGATCGGGCGGTGAAGGAACGGAACAAAAGTCGCGCGGAGGCCTCTGAGACGAAGGCACAGCTCTCAAGCGCAGCTGCTCATATTCACGAGCATGAGTCCAACATAAAGCTGCAACTAGACCTCCGTCGTGAGTCATACGCGGTGCTGGCCACCACCCAGGCTGAGCTATGCGACCAGCAAGAAGTCGCGCGCAAGCAGGAGTCTTCCGAAGCCTCGGCTGGATGCATGCCCGTCCCCAGGGGATGCACTGGCCTGCTGTCCGTCATCGAGCTCAATGTTCCTACAGCAGTCAAGTGCGGCCAGCTCACGCTCAAGCGTCCGTGTGTTGTAACGCAGCAGGCTAAAACATTTTTTGCTCGAACGAGTCAACGAGGAATGTCCGGCTGCTCGCTGCTCGCCGTCGGAAAAAAATGAAATGTGCATCCACGAACTATGAATAGACTTTTATTGTGAAATTTGAGTTTTTCCCTCATTGCTGATTGGCTGATCGTGAAAGTTTCTTTCTTCCAGTTTGAAGATGCCCGGACAGAAAAATGGCGAATTTTACGTCTAAAAAAAAGTGATTCCAGGTGCTAACAGTAGTACGGCAGTATCTTCAAATAGTGTAACTGCCGTTGGTTTTGCAATCACGCCGCATTTGTTTGAACAATACAGGGGTTTTTATAAAGTTTTAAAAATAATCAGCTGTGAGTACGACCAATTGAATAGTTGAAAGTAAAAAAACAGAGGGGTAGTTCTCCCCACCAACTATTAATCGTAGCGTTCTGTTGAGGGATGTACATTATTCTTTGACTTCTTCGTGGCACGCACGTGTCGCGACACATGCCGCGACACGCCACGGACGCTGCCGCGGCGAGTGTCGCCGGGAGTGTCGCGGCGAGTGTCGCTAACCCTAACCCTAACCCTAACCCTAACACTAACCCTGCATGTCGCGGCATGTATGTCGCGAAATGCCGCGGCACGTGTCGCGACATGCCGTGACACGAACCACGAAAAAGTCAAATCATGTACTCGTAGATCCGCGGTTGTTCTGTTTTGGGTATCCCATCTAATGATAAACGGCCGAGCAGCCTGTGGGGGTTCCGGCGTATAATACTTACATACTACACGCTGATAGAGTAAACAGGAATACGCTTATAATATCGCCGACCGAGTGTTAACCACCATCAAAAGCAATACGAGAGTACAGTAGTACAGTAGTACGTAAACTTCGGTAGCGCGGCGGAACCCCATTATCCCATCATCCATCACCCATCATCCCGCCCGTCGTTGCGCCGTGTGACCATTAAAATACTGTTGTTGAGACACAGCATCAACATACGCCAAAGTAGGCAACACAGCATGAGGCATGAGAGGGCGACCCTGGCAGCTGTACAGTACTGCTTTCTAACCGCGGCCCAGGGAACATAAAGCACTGTATCAATGGCAATCCGCCAATCGGTCGAACTCGCAGCGGCGCACGGTAACAAGTCGAGTTTAAATCAACTTCCATTGTGGCTTTTCGCGTGGATCTGGACCTGGAAACAAGGCGGACATGCATGATAATACTATACCGTGTACGTACAGTAGTACGCATGGACATCTATCCATATCTATGTCCAGTAGAGGCGAGGGGGGCGCTGAGCAAGCTGCTGCTTGATGTGACTGGGGTCATTTTTCTCTTCTTGGCAAATACGTCATCAGGAGACGGCAGCTGTGTGGGTATCGTTTCGTGTGCCGTCGGTCGCAACTGGAAGGAGATCCCAAGCTAAACTCGTATACTGTACTTAATACCGTACATCAAGTTTAGTTCGCCCCCCGTCACAGATCTACACCGACCGCCATCTCCTGGTATGTTCCCTTCGCAGCTTCTAGCTGACAGCGATTCCCATTATTATGTAGTTGTTGTACCCCTATCCTTAAAATACAATACGCTTCGGTAGTGGTGATGTCCGAATGACTCTTCACGACTATGCCGTTTTCGGTATGCCCCGCGGGAGACCGGCTCTACCGCGGGCCACCAGACCCCGATCGGCGCCGCACCACCGCCCCTTTATTTTATCTAGCGGTACGGCCACGGCTCCGCCCGTGGCGCTAGCTTTGCGTTGCCCATAGTACTCGCATTAACAGTGTGCTGTGATGTACCACTCTGAACCGGAAAATACGAACCACCATGCGGGGCGTTATCGACCCAGGGGGTGGCTGTTTTCGTCCCCGGGTTATTGGAGTTGTAGTTGTCCGCAAGGGTTTCTGATCCGGGGATGCGACGTTATCATCTCCGGGTGCGGTGGAACCTCGCCGGTGCCCCGTGGTGCAACTCGCGCTGCGCGCTGGCTCCATGAGAGCCAGCCAACCGTAAATCAGCCCGTGGGGTTGGGGTTTCCACACCTTGTGGGGCGGTATCGACCCCGGGGATGTCCGTTTTCGTCCCCGGGTTGTTGGAGTTGTAGATGTATGGAATGATTTCTGACCCGGGGATGGGACGTTGTCATCCCCGGGTGCGGTGGGGCTTCGACGTTGGCCCGGGGGGAAACTCTCGCCGCATATTGGCTCTATGAGGGCCAGGCAACCGAAAATAACCCCGTGGGGTTGGGGTTTCCATACCTTGTGGGGCGGTATCGACCCGGAGGTGTTTGCTGCGTCCCCGGATCGTTGGAGTTGCAAATGTATGGATTGACTTATGACCCAGGGATGGGATCATATCGTCCCCTGGAGCGGCGGGACCTCGCCGTTGCCCCGGGGGGTAACCCTCGCTGCGTGCTGGATTTCTCGGCTCCAGCGCCTCAGCCAAACAGCGATCAGCCAATGGTAGTAGGGTTTGCGGGGCGGTATCGAGCCCGGGGATGTCACTTTCGTCCCCGGGTTGTTGGATTTGTAGATGTATGGAAAGATGTACGACCCGGGGATGGGACGTTATCACCCCCGGATGCGGCGGGACTTTAACGTTGCCCCGGGGGGCAACTCTCACCGCACGCTGGCTCTATGAGGGCCAGGCAACTGCAAAACAACCCGTGGGGTTGGGGTTTCCACACCTTGTGAGGCGGTATCGAACGGGGGGATGTCCGTTTGTGTCCCCGGGTCTTTGAAGTTGTAGATGTATGGAAGGACATCTGACCCGGGGATGGGATCATATCATTCCCGCGTGCGGCGAGACCTCGCTGTTGCCCCGAGGGGAAACCCTCGCTGCGTTCTGGCTCCACGAACTCCAGCGCCCCAGTCAAATCAGCAATCAGCCAGTGGTGGTGGGGTTTCCACACCTTGCGGGGCGGTATCGACCCGGGGGATGTCTGTTTTCGTCCTCGCGTTGTTGGAGTTGTAAATGTATGAGAGCATGTATGACCCGGGGATAGGAATTTATCACCCCCGGGTGCGGCGGGACTTCGACGTTGCCCCGAGGGGAAACTCTTGCCGCACGCTGGCTCTATGAGGGCCAGGCAACCGAAACTGTTCCCGTGGTATTGGGGTTTCCACACCTTGTAAGGCGGTATCGAACCGAGGGATGTCCGTTTGCGTCCCGGGGTCATTGGATTCGTAGATGTATGGAAGGATTTCTGACCCGGGGATGTGATTATATCATCCCTGGGTGCGGCGGGACCTCACTGTTGCCGCGAGGGGAAACCCTCGCTGCGTGCTGGCTCTATGAACTCCAGCGCCCAGCAAAATCATCAATCAGCCAGTGGTGGTGGGGGTTTCCACACCTTGCGGGGCGGTATCGACCCGGGGGGTGTCCATTTACGTCCCCGGGTTGTTGGAGTTGTAGATGTATGGAAGGATTTATAACCCGGGGATGGGACGTTATCATCCCCGGGTGCGGCGGGACTTCGACGTTGCCCCGAGGGGCAACTATCGCCGCACGGAGGCTCTATGAGGGTCAGGTAACCGTAAGTGTTCCCGTGGTATTGGGGTTTCCAAACCTTGTGAGGCGGTATTGATCCGGGGGATGTCCGTTTGCGTCCCCGGGTCGTTGGAGTTGTAGATGTATGGAAGGATTTATGACCCGGTGATGGGATCATATCATCCCCGGGTGCGGCGGGACCTCACTGTTGCCCTGAGGAGCAACTCTCGCTGCGTGCTGGCTCCATAAACTCCAGCGCCCCAGCAAAATCATCAATCAGCGAGTGATCGTGGGGTTTCCACACCTTGCTGGGCGGTATCGACCCGGGGGGATGTCTGTTTTTGTCCCCGGGTTGTTGGAGTTGTAGATGTATGGAAGGATTCATGACCCGGGGATGGGACGTTATCGTCCTCGGGTGCGGCGGGACTTTGATGTTGCTCCGAGGGGAAACTCTCGCCGCACCCTGGCTCTATGAGGGCCAGGCAACCGTAAATGTTCCCGTGGTATAGGGGTTTCCACACCTTGTGAGGCGGTATCGATCCGGGGGATGTCCGTTTGCGTCCCCGGGTCGTTGGAACTGTAGATGTATGGAAGGATTTCTGACCCGGGGATGGGAACTTATCGTCCCCGGGTGCCGCTGGCTCCCTGAGCCTCAGCCAATCAGTGACCAACTGATGGTGATGGGGTTTCCATACGTTGCGGGGCAGTTTCGACCCGGGAAATCGCCGTTTTTGTCCCCGGTTGGTCGGAGTTGAAGAGATATGGAGGGATTTCTGATCCGGGGATAGGAGCCTATCCTCCCCGGGTTTGGCGGAACCTCGGTGGCTCTTTTCAGCACCGAGGTTCTAGAAAGAGCCAGCAGCCACTGGCATGGATTTGGGCAACCAATCAGCTGCCTGAATAGTAATTCAAAATTGGAAGTCAGCAGGTAGGCTGGCTAGATGGCTCCCAGAACTGCGTCGGGATTGCGCCACGGCCACGGCTCGGAGCGGCATGAGACCCAGTGTTCTGCGGGTTGTGGCACCCAGCCTCCCTACCCATGGGGCAAGGTGGAGCTGAACCGCTCTGTGTAGCGCTGCTCAATCACAGACAGACAGACAGACAGAATAGCAGCATTTCATATTATAGATTAATTCAACTAATTGAAGTCATTAATTAGTTTTCACCTTGGAAGGACACGATTCAATGCCCCCGAGTAAGAGTACACGCGGAGTCATTCGGACGCCGAACGTACGCATGCTCGACCAGTAAGAGGGGTACGGTCAAAGATACATAATGAGTAAACAGTTCGGTTTTCAATTTCTGTCCGGAAAAATAAGAAAGAGGCTCAATAAGAAAGAGGCTCATAACACGAAGAAAATAGGAAATCCAGGCTGAGCCTAGATTTCTGTTTCTTATTACTGTAGGTGTCCTGTACTGTATGCCTACAGGCAGTAGTTCAAGACACAAGCCAAGCATTGAAAACATTCAGCAAGTCAAACCCTGAACACATTGTACAACGCGACTAATTATCGAGGATGGTGGTCCTTATCCCCCTCACCTTGTAAAGTATCCAAAACCTACTTTAATTTGTAGTTTGTGGTAGTTCGTTGATTTGCGCTGATAAATAAAATTACGAAGGTAGCCAAACAATACGCGGTATATACACACCGACAAAGTACGACCGGTCTCCCCGGTAGCCTATGAATAGTGGGTAGCTTCAACTGCCACTACTGATAGAATTTTGCAAGGTCAGGTTGTGTACCTACAGAACCATACCCGGGGTATTTACCCGGGAAATACCCTACATATAACTTCTGTGAGTTCTGTAAGGGTTTTATACCCGTACCCGGAACTTCTGTAAGTTCTGTACGACCTTCATACTCTACAGAGAGCTTCTGTAAGTTCTGTACTCCCCGTTTCACAATACCCGGGGTACCGGTACAACGTGTTTGTACCTGCCCGGAACTTCTGTGAGTTCTGTACGCCCGTACCATAATACTCGGAACTTCTGTGAGTTCTGTAAGGGTTTTATACCCTAACCCGGAACTTCTGTAAGTTCTGTACAGAACCTTCATACCCTGACCCTAAATCCACAAACCCTACAGAACCTGACCTTGAAAAATTGGGTCGCGTCTGTTGTTGTTGTCTTCACATTACAAGCCGTGCCGGTCTCTCTATCCAGTACCTCCATATGTCCGTACTAATCCACACTTGACGCGGTCAATTCCCGTGGTCACAGGCTAACTTACCCAAAAAAGGTATCCTGAAATAAAAGTGCAACCCGAAGGGTCCGCAAAGCGATCAAAGACAGTCAAAGAGAGATATAGTCTGAAGCCCTAGCTCCACTCCCCTCTACGCTTTTTTTTTTTTTTTTTTTGTCCATCCCATTTATTATCTTCGCCCTTCCTTTCTCCCTCCTTCCTGGTCGTAACTCAGCTCCGGGGTCACAAAGTAAGCTCGTCTCCCTCCTCCCCCACTACGGTGCTTGCCTTGCCTTTTTATCGCTAGAAGTTTTCAGCACTTTCTTCCCTCGTCGACTTGCGTCGGATTCCGCGCTATGTGAGGTACAAGAACGGTGGAATGAGGAGCGTGACAGACGCCTTCAAGTGGTCAAACTCCTAACTGCATTAAGCTACTGCGTTGGCGGTTCTTCTCTTTTTGCTGTGTTCCTACAATAATCAATCGTGATTGATTGGATCGTTTTTTTTAAGCGATTTGTGTCAGCACAGAAACCTTTTTTTAGTGACCGGCAAGTAGTTGATGGGTGTGCGTGGTGGGTGAGAGAGTTACTGGGTGGGTCGGTTGGTCCCTGGGCTGGTAGTCCCACCATCGCCAACACCACCCACCAACATTTCTTGTTAAGCGATGCGTGTCAGCGCAACAACCTTGTACAGTGGTATTAAGTGGATCGCTGGGGTGTGCGTGTTGGTGCATTATTATATGGAAACGACGAAAACTGGCAGGGCATCATGTATGTATGTGTACTACTACAATGCTGTGTACTGGGCAGGTCAAAGTACGTACGTAGGTGAGGTATAATAATAAAAAGAAAAATGGTACAATGGTTCCAAGATCAAGTTATCGTAAAAAATAAGCAAAATTATCATGTATATCTGTATTATTAATACTACTCTGTGTACTGGGCAGGTCACATATTGGAATAATATTATATTACCGAAAATGCGAAAAAAAAAAAAAAAAAAACTGGTACGATAATGACGAACTGAGCAGGTACAGCAGCAGCTAGTACAATGCAAAGAAAAGTTCGAGTATAAAAAAAAGCAGGTACAGCAGCAGCTAGTACAATGCAAAGAAAAGTTCGAGTATAAAAAAAAAAGAGTGCAGAGTGTTGACTCCCGCATTATTTCAGAACTCGTTCTGTTTTATTGTCTTTCTGTTGACGCTATTATGACAGTCACTACCGCCTAGCTCTCCGATCTCGGCACGGCTTTCGACACGAGCAGCACAGGACGGTCGGCACAAATAGCGGGCCTCTATCAGTCCCGAGCGTGTCTGAATCGGTTGAGTGTACGCGTCGCGCGCCAAAAAAAAGCCAAGCGAACGAGCGAGGGACAGACAGACCTCAATATTAAGCAATCCAGTAAATAAAGCCACGCTGTGGCAGCTTTCAGAACTGTTTTTTGTCCGTTTGTGTCCGTTTGCGACCAGGGGGGTACACCCCCACGGGCAGATACCCAGCCCGTTAGGAAGAGCATCTATTGATGCTCGAAGGGCTAGCGCCCTTCTCGCATCAATATCTCCTCATTACAAGAACGGTGGAATGAGGAGCGTGACAGACGCCTTCAAGTGGTCAAACTCCTAACTGCATTAAGCTACTGCGTTGGCGGTTCTTCTCTTTTTGCTGTGTTCCTACAATAATCAATCGTGATTGATTGGATCGTTTTTTTTAAGCGATTTGTGTCAGCACAGAAACCTTTTTTTTAGTGACCGGCAAGTAGTTGATGGGTGTGCGTGGTGGGTGAGAGAGTTACTGGGTGGGTTGGTTGGTCCCTGGGCTGGTAGTCCCACCATCGCCAACACCACCCACCAACATTTCTTGTTAAGCGATGCGTGTCAGCGCAACAACCTTGTACAGTGGTTATTAAGTGGATCGCTGGGCTGTGTGTGTTGGTGCATTATTATATGGAAACGACGAAAACTGGCAGGGCATCATGTGTGTATGTGTACGTACTACAATCTGTGTACTGGCAAGTCGCGCGTGGTGATGCGGAAGCTGCCTGTTGCAGCTACGATGTAGAAATCTGTGTGTGTGTTCTTCACTTTCAACCCTTGACAGCCTTGACATGCTGTGACTGTCACCAAACAACTAGTTTTTAGTGTGGAACACTCCACCCTACACCCTTGACAGCGCATGTTTTTCCTTGCTTGACATGTCTCCCGACATCTTTGCTTGAGAGTTGCCGGTGGTGATGCTCGTTGCTATATACTACTGCTAGTTTGCTCTACTGCCGAGAAATCCCAGTGACACAATTTGGCACTGGCAACAGTTTAGGGCAGTCACTATGGCCTAGCTCTGCGATCTCGGCACCGCTTTCGACACGAGCAGCACAGGACGGTCGGCACAAATAGCGGGCCTCTATCAGTCCCGAGCGTGTCTGAATCGGTTGAGTGTACGCGTCGCGCGCCAAAAAAAAGCAAAGCGAACGAAGTGCGAGGGACAGACAAACCTCAATATTAAGCAATCCGGTAAATAAAGCCACGCTGTGGCAGCTTTCAGAACTGTTTTTTGTCCGTTTGTGTCTGTCGCGAGCAGGAGTACACAACCATGGGCAGATACCCAACCCATTATGAAGAGCATCTATTGATGCTCGCGGCCTAGCGGCCGCGAGCATCAATATCTCCTCATTAAAAATAAAACTGGAAAGGCCCTCTACAGCAACAAAAAGTCCGAGACGCGTCCACAGCCACGATAGACGGGATAAAACAAAATCGAAGAAAAGTGGAATCGAACCCGGGTTCGTATGACTTGTACATACGTGATAGGTCTGACGCCGGAGCTATATCAAGCATTCGTTTGCCACCCCCGGCGTATGTTTGCCTGTGAATCGATTGTTGAGTATTTCCTGGGAATGGGTTCGTCTAAAAACCGTTAATACGCCCTCGGCCTGGTATTGCCCTCCATTTCTAAGAGAATAGCTGGTGCTGGAGTTCGAATTCTACCCAACTAGACTACATCAGTACACCCGGTTTATTTCCTGATTCCTTACCTTGGAGAGATACCAGGCTGATGCTGAATATATACTCGGTTTGGCGTAGGAAAACATATAAAGTGAAAGAATGTGGACCTGACGGCCGCAGTTCGATCCCGAGCATCGTCTCGACCTCCCTTGTTTTGGCACATTTTGTTTTTTCATTTTCATGTTTTTGCTCCGTGTATGTCTAGGCTCTTGGACCTGATTTTGTTTTTTCAGTCACATAAGAGCAATAAATGGTGTATGACAAAACTTGCAACGAGCAGTTATTTACATTGCTCAAAGTACCAAAAACACAATAGTAAAAAAAACAAAAGTACAAAATACTCATTTTTCGGCTTTGAAGTTTCAGTAATTCTCAGACAAATTCCTTACTGGAAAAATGTCGCGAATGTCAGTGTGTGGGGGGGGGGGGGGTATCTAACCATCGCCGGGTTAAGAAATGGATATTAAAACCGTCTAGCCTGCGACATGATGATACGGATGTCAACGATTCATAGGTTCACTGTTGCAGTACCCCATGGCGTCCATTTCGACACGAGTACACACAGCAGTACTGTTGTAGTAGGGGGTACGTATTATACCAGGTATAGAATAATATATTATGATTTCTGGTGCGAAGTGGGAGGAGTGCGTGTGTGTGTTGTGTGTTTTAGTGGAAGCGGAGATCGTTGGCTTAAGCAGGAAGCCGAGATCGTTGGCGTAAGCAAAAAGGAACAGCACCAGGGCTTCCCACGTGGCCCCCGACCGTAGTTATATTTGGTTGGTGTCTTTCGGTCTGGCTGTCGGTATGGCGCCACACGGCCACATGGGACGACAACCGATCACGGTTTGTATCGGTGCTTGACTGAGAATCAGAGCCAGTCCGCACGACGAGTGGCCAACCCTCCCGCGGGAAACCACCACCAGGAAAAAGGGGATGCCCGCCCCTACTATCAATAGTGCTACGAGTAGACAGCAACGGCAGTAGTAGTAGAAACAGTGGTTGCTTCGTGGAGCTCTTCTTGTCGTGTATAACGATCTCAGCAGCAATTGAAAACCAGCTCTCCATATCTATCTATGTATGTCCTTCCAACCGTATACGGTAGAATATACCCGCCGCAAGATCCATATCCGAAACAAATGCGCGGTGATATCTTTGCAGCAAAAGCAGCGATTCCATCCTGCAGCATACATAACATCCACAACTGCTACTAGAGGCGAGGAAGCCCGGGGGCGCTGTGTCCCTAGTTTGTTTTTGTCGCCGGGCCTTTTGAGTGTGTGTAGGCTACGAATACGGACGTTCTGTGAACACACAGCAGTACACACGTGGCCAGTTGGCTACCCCTAAAAACCCTCCAGAGACAATTTGACCCTCCAGTGGGCGAGGCTACCCTCTTGAGGGCGTTGGGCGTTTGGAGGGTTAGATCTTCCGCCCTCTAGAGGCAGGGTATTTTTTTCTCTATCCTCCAGAGGCTTGGGCGGTGTCGCTAGCCCCTAGCGTCTTCTCTTCATACACCGCCGGAGGCTCGCGTTGAAGTTTTTTTGTTCCACAGGAGGGTAATTACTATTTAAGCCCGCTAGAGGGGTATATATTGAATGCTCTGGAGTGAGGTCGGTATATCACCTTCCAGAGCGCTTTGGCGTTTATGTAGGGTACGATGTTTGGCCCTCTAGAGGGCTCTCTTTTCGGGTTTGACCTCTGGAGGCCACGAGTACAGTGTTCGTAGTACAGATGCCCATGGAGTGTTTGCCTGCCATTCGCTCTGGAGGGCGGTGGGAAATAGGTGTTCCTGTGGAGGTTAATGACAATATGAAGCCTCTAGAGGTATACAGATTGCGCACACTAGAGGGGAGTCGACTTGTTGCCGCCCAGAGGTTGGATGCATCTGCCCTCTGGAGTGCTTTTTTGCTTGCTTTAGCCTTTGGACGGAAGTCATTCACATCATCGTCCAGCGGCTTCCTTGGTAGAGCTTCCGCCGCTTGCGAGTTGTGCTTTACCCGCCGTAGGGTGGCGGCGACATCCACGCTCCGGGTCCAGCCTGCACATACAGCTAGCCGGACATCGATACGCGTACTGGCACGTTTTTTTTTGTTTTTCAAGAGATACGTTTTCAACCCCCATGGAAACAAGCTTCATAACCATTCCGAAAACCCAAAACCCGGCGGCGTGACATGGCTTCATTCTCGCTGACTGCCACAATCCACGAAGCGCTTGTCGCTGTTAGCACTTGCGGCAAGCAAGTACAGATGAGACAATCATTTTTGTCGCCTATAGCTCTGATCACGTGAGAGGAATGAGTCGAAATGCCGCCGGTGAGCCGTGGACGCCTATGTCGACGATTCGGAAGACAACTGATCGGGTGCCCTTCCAGAAATCCGAACCCTTTTTCGAGATGTACGAGACCGGAGAGCTAGAGAGGACAGCACTCTCTCTGTGAACCATATGACCAGCGGCAGCGAGGATGCCAGCTATCCCAAGGTGAGAGCACGCGATTGGAAGGTTTTCATGTGGGCGGGCAACACATCATAGACACATCATAGCTTGGAGCAGACCGCGTCATATTTAGCCCCCCCAGTCCCTCATCTGTGTGTCGCATCGTCGTATCACGTACCAGGTACATATGTACCCGGGGATCACGCTGTTCGTACGTCTATTCAGCGATCGCTCATACGCACCCAACCAGAGCGATGCTACAAGACTTCGGCCTCGCCAGAGCGATGCTACAAGACGTCGGCCTCGCCACCTACTGCTCTATCTCGTGTTAGACCCGCACCAGCAATGAGATCATCCCTACGCTCTTCATTTTGTGATGGCCTGTTGCTGTACCAAGTTGACAAATTGAAATTTGGTACCCGACCACGTAAAATTTATATACTCAACGGTCTATGGAGGTCGCCTCCTCAGATGATGTCGGCCGTGTCGGGGTCTTGAGCAGGGTTGGCCGAGGCCTTGACGCGCACTTTTCTTTCTTATATGTGGCAAGGAGGTGCCTCCACAAAACCTCCCTCGCATCTCGCAAGGAGAGATCTCATAGGTTAGAGAGTGGAAGTGGGGGTCGTTCTCGTAGAAGACCCTTCACTCCCTGGTAGCGCTCTGGGTTTGTATTCCCGAACGTCAACCATATGAAGACCATCCATGATGGCAGGTCTCGTAGACCGGACGTTGGTTAACGTATCTTCATGGTTGGCATTTGTGATCAGAGGTTGACGGTGCCTACGTACCCTATCCTCCACATCGCCCCCTCCTTCATGCGCCTCAAGTCCATCTTTGCTATGGATGTATGTGACTTTGGGGCGATCATTTCAAGAGGGGTACGCTCGGTAGGTGGAGTCTTGACAGGGGAACGTCGTGTAGTCATCTCTTTCACTGCAACATTCTGTATCTTCCAGAACCCCCCTCCGACTGTCAGGGACAGCACACTACGTGTTGAGTAAACACGGCTGGTAAGTGTTAGGATTCCGTACAGTTTGTTTGCATGCCGGCAGCAAAATGTCGGAGTTCGAGTGGTTGTCCCATTTGTTTTTGACTCAGCGCTATCTGTCGTGTGGCCACACTAAGACGGCGTTCCTTGTGACGGCTGCATGTTTTTACGACACGGGCGAATGTTTCCGTTATGTATATGCTCGGACTGGTGTTGCCTTGTTATGGAACATATTTCGGATATCCGTTTTCTACTTGCTCGGAGTGGTGTTGCCTTGTTATGGAGCAAGGGTCGGATGGATGTCTATATTCGGCGTGCACTTACCTAGACATCGTGCGGGGTAAGTTCCCGAGACCGGACCGCTTGGGAGATTACCTCGGCTTTGCAACATAGTCTCGTTGAGATTTCTTATGTCGAACCGGGTCATTTCGAATTGTAATTTTGGTAAAACGGTGGTATGCTCGTGGTTGTTGTCTATCTGCTCATATTTTGTGGTTTCCTGGAAACTTTCGTTTCCTTATTCTCGGATTCCTGATACAGATACTTCCATTGCCAGACATCCTCCTTGTCAGCAAGTGCCCAACCAAATGCTGATAGAGTGCAAACTATCGTTGCTACTCTCGTCACCGTTGATATCCCTATTTTTTGTTGCTTCCTACCATAGGTGATACCCTCTGTTACCTTCTCGTTCGAGATTTATTAGCCGCAGCACAGCATGTGAATCACTTATATTTTACTTTATTGTTCGTGATGGAGCGCTCGTATGTTGTTGTTATACTCAATCCCCACCATTTTATCGTTTCCGCTTTTTGACGCCGCGGGACGTGGTGTTTTCGGGAGACGCGATGTGTAAACCTTTCATTTTTTTTTCTTTTTTTGTAGGCGGCTTTTATGCGTGACGTTGTGGCATATACCTCGTCTGCGCGAAACTCGAGATATGTTTTTGTATACTCAGGGCCGTATCCCCTCATGCGCATGCGGTAGTTGAAATGGTGCAGATTTTTGTTCTACTCGGTCCAAGCTTGTAACCGACCACTTTGTCAACGACTCATGACTCAATTCTTTGTTGAGCTTCATTTGGATGGTCCAACGCGGGTTGGGAATTTTGTTTCCCAAGAAACATCCAGCCAGCTTGTCAAGATGATGTGCTGGTGGTGTTTTCCGCGGGTGGTAGGAATAGGTGGGTGAGGTGCACCTATATTTCACGTGCTTATTTTGTTTTCCATACGTCTTACTCGGTACACCAGTGGTGCCAGCTGTGAGCAATTTGTGTATGGTCCTCTCCACGGTAACAGCAGTTTTGTTTGGGCCATCCGCATCCTGATCTGGTCTATTGATAATAACTTATTGGTCAGGGTAAAACATAGGGTACGGCGGCCATAAATGGTTTCTCGCCGTTTGTTTCGCTTCAGGTTCCGATAGGTTTCGGCGAGCTAGTTCGAAGGCAATTTGTAAATTGTCTCGTGTTTGTTGTGTTAATTCCTCGGTATCTGCTGTGCTTCCTTCGTAAGGAATACCAAGGATAACGTCTGCTGGTAATCGTGCTGGTCTACCGAACATATGGAATACTTGTACTTCCTGCACCGTCGTAATATGACACATTGTGGGCCGCTTGTATTAGCCGTAAGAGCGATGCCCAGTGTTCGCGGTTGATTGAGTTGTGCATGCATGCTGAGCATTACGTGCATTGTTGAATGTGCACGTTATGAAACGGAATTTCCCTGCAACGATACGGTTTTTTGTGTGGGTTATCTTCAATTCGAGTATGCTCTGTGCGACTGGTGAATCACTTTGTGCTTGAGTTCGAGACTTTGATCTGCGTGTAGAAACTCGGATGGACCAGATATATCTAGAATGCGATCAAGGATTGCTTGTGCGATTACGCGAGCAGACTTGTTTTGTATTCGCGTTTGAGTTGCAAAGTTAGTTTGGTTATACATCACATTGCGAGGATGTGTTTGCCTTTTACGCGACTAACACAGGATGTGTTTTGTATTCAACTACTATAAATCGACCGAAATCGTTTCAAATGAACGTTGAACGGGTACATTTTCCATGGGTAGGTTTGGTCGGTGATTGGTGATGTGCCGTCTTTCGGCATTGGCATGCTTTGCATTTGAGCGCCAGTTAATTACGTACGTCACGATTCATTGTCGGTCACCAGCATTTATGGCGATCGTTTTCTTTTATTTTCGTACGCCGTTCGGAATGCACGGTGGCTCCTGACAAAGCACGGTTCCTCGTGGTATGCGTGCGCAACCAGTCCTTTTTAGGGCTGTGGGTAGCACTATTAATAGCAAAACACGGGACTTGCTTCGATTCCTAAGGTGGCCTGGCAATTACGACTTCAACAAACACCTGTCTTGTACAATGTAGTATGACATGGTTGTTTTGTTTTGTTCCCTGCATCAGGAGTGGTGCGTTGTTATCCACTATAATACATGATGTACGGGACGTGTTCAGCGGTTTGTTTCTCACGTTATTTTTTCGTGGTCTACCGATTCGAACACATTAGACACACTATAACAGTACACCGACTTTACGTGAAATCGTTTGCGATCACTTTGGACCGATTGAACAATTTTGTCTTGCATGTTGTAGAAGTACCGTAACGCGGCATGATCAGTCACACACACAAAGTGTTCCCCACAAGTAGGGTCTCAGTGCTGTATTGCCAGTCCACTGAATAGCATTACTTTTGTGTGGACGAATATTGTCGTTGGCTATGGTTAAACGCTGTTTGAAATCGCGTTAATTGAGAGGTCGTCGTCGTTTTGCTGGACTAGGAAGAACTCCTGTGCCTGCTTCACCAACATCGACATGAATTAGCAAAATCTTTGGAAAAGTCCGGGAAAAGCAGTACAGGGCTTCACTGAGTACAGCAGTAACTGTTTGACTCGTGTAACAGCTCCGTCGTGTTCGGGACCCCAACGTTCCGCAATTTCCTTCATTGCGTCTTTGTATTTGGTGAGATCAAACGAGAGCGATATCCATAGACGCCTTGTTTGGTATTTGTTTTCTCACGGAGTTAACCATGCCAAGTACTGATCGTAGCTACTAAACGTTTTTGTTATCGTTTCTTTTTTGGGCGTTGGTAGATCTACTGTATCGTAGCTTTCATACGGTCGTCACCGACTCGAATTTCGTAGGCAGATCGGACGTTACCCAAGCAATTTACTTGCTTAGGTCCAGACTGCATTTTAGTCGGTTTGAAGGTGAGACCTGCTACATGAAGAGTTTTGAACATGCTTTCGTCAGTGTTTTTCCAAGTGGATAGGCAACAATGCAATCGTCAAAAAAACGAGGAGACCAATCTTAAGACCAAGGTGTGCAAACGCTAACAATGACATAATTCGCGCGAGAGAACAGGTAGGTGTACTGGCAATGCCAAAAGGGCAACCCATTCCCCATTCCGCGCCACGAAGGTGGTTTTGTCTTCTCCGGATTGTTCTACCGGTATTTGGGGGTTGGCGTTTTGCACGTCGCAGACCGTCATGATTTTCGAGTCTGTTACAGTATCGATATGAGCCGTCATATCTGGCATAGATAGGCCAAGATTTGCGCGCATCATTTTTGTTGATGGTGGATCTATTATCTACGCAGAACTGGGGTTCTGTCGAATTTTGCCACTATTGATACTGTTTAACCCAATGGGCTCGGACGTTGTTCAATAATCTTGTCCTTTCCATGTAATTATCCCATTATATTTCGTCTATCACCTGTTATTGTACACGTGGGTTTGTGCGATAGGCGGATCGTTCAACACGTAGTTTTCCTGTGTTGTAAGGGAATTTTACTCCCTTTGATGACTGGGCGTCATTGATTGTTACAATGAACGGTTCTTCTCTAAGCGCGGCAGTTTTTGTTTTTTTCTTTCTTCTCTGGCGCCTTTATTCTGTGTCTGCATCGACTACCATTTCATGTTATGGCGGTGTACGTACAGCTTTTGTCTTTCTCAGGAAAGCATGTACCGATATCTCATCTCCAGTCAGTCGTACCACAGAGCATTCTGTAGCGTCAGTGTCTTCTTGAGAGGGCTAAATATAGCGATACGTTGCTTTTATTTTTCCTGAGAGATTTTGAAAGGATTTCCTTTCACTGTGCCAATTTAGCACAGCACCAAAGGCTCTTGTGATGCTATTGTCAAGCAACACTTTATGGGGGCCCAGGGCGGGGGGTTAATCGTACGGCGCTGATAAAATTGATAGCGCCGCGAGGAATCTGTCGATTTGTACAGAGCACATATTATTTATGTTATTTTATTTTGTATTGTCTACAAGGTGCTCGGGGCAGTGGATTATATCGTGTATACCCACTACAGTAAATATTATGTGTGAAAGCAGTCAGGTGGCTCTATTACTATTAATGGGCCATGGTCGTCATTGACGACCGTTCCTGTAAAAAGATTTAATCGCGTTGCAGGAGGAAGGAGGAAACGTGCGTTTCAAAGCTTTTTTTTTTCTTCTGAGCTTCGCACTTGTTTTATTCCCTACTGTTCATGAAGCCGTGCCTTTGTGATGCTGAGCTTTATTTTCTCTGAGCCACGCACTGGTTTCTCAACGCTGGTACTGCTGTCGCAGTCTGCAAAGCTACCTGGGTACCTATGTCTGGTCTTCCTACATGGTAACCTATGTCTGATACTCCTAGAGCTGCTGCAGTCTGCTGGTACTGCTGTGGCAGTCTGCAAAGCTACCGGGGTACCTATGTCTGGTCCTCCTACATGGGAACCTATGTCTGATACTCCTGGAGCTATGTACAATCTGTCGCTTGAGTATCTGTTTTCTTTAGTTGCTGGATAGAGGTTCGGCAGTCGTCATACGACGCGATATTTTCCTCTTGTCCATCTGAGCTACCTAAATAGATCTGCAGATCCGTCGACATTGTCTGTCGACAGTTCTACCATTGTCTCTACGACGTTCCGTTCATTTCCGCTATAACACCAGGTTCGTGTGCCTGTATAGCTACAGCTTATTCCGCCGACATTTTATGTCGGCAGTTCTTCGATTATTATCGTTACGGGACACTTCGGTTGATGTCGGATACCAGGTAGGAGATCTTCGCCTAACCATATGTGGGACATTACAACTTTAGTGTGTCTGGGGTCTAAGATAAGCTGTTTTATTTTCGGGGTCGTGCTTTATCGTGTTCGTGAGCCATTTTTTTATGTTTGTCTTTCGCGTTCGTTCGCTGCGTACGTAATTGTTTTTTCGTGTCACCCGATCACTTGAAAATAGTGGGCTGCGTCCTCGCGTATCACATTGACGCGAGTATTGTTGAGAGGCAGACCTTTTCCAGGCGATGATGATCATGATTTTGATTTGATCCATGAGTGTTCGTGCGCTGTTCATTTACCTTCCCCGAGCATTCGGGCATACGCTTGAATTTGGCGCAGACCATGTTGTTGGTCAATTGCCTTGCTCGCAACTTATTATCAAGTTTTTTCGGCTCAAAAGAGTTCGGTAGTTAACATTTTCCCATTCGTTCAACGTGGTTGGTGATCGAATATTACTGCTTTCTGTTGTCTGCTTTCTGTGACCGTGATGCGATTTTGTACCTCATTTGTCCCTCCTCTTATCTAGCGTTTCTGAAAGTAGCTACTATCGGCTACTCGTTGCGGAGTTGTGCACTCACCAAGCGAGTGATTAGTTACTCGGCGATCGATGATTGATTTCGATTATCAATCTACCAATAGAGTGCCAACGTACCTGCAACTGAGAGTATAGCAGTATTGTATGCGTATATTCCTTTGTACGCGGTTGAGGTGGAGCATGAAGCTAGACTGGGATACCGGATGAATACATCGGAAAGCTGGCTCAGTCGTTTCGTGAAAACAAGGGATTACTCGTAGTAAGAGCCGGGTTGATCACATTAAATTGTGTTATTCGGAATAGTCTGCGTCGCAGTTGGGCTACTCGTAGCAGCTGTGGTCACAGTTTGGATACTCGTAGTAACCAGGGTATTTGCAGAGGAAGCGAGGAATGCATTACTACTCGTTACTCGCACGTGTGGACATTGGGTTAGTCTCTCAGATTGTTCGCTGTACGGAATATCAGCTGTACGGGCGTGTGAGTGATTTTAAGTATAAATCATTATTTTTGCAACGGTTTCACCTGAGTGTAGTTTTCGGAGGGTCCTCCGTTGTGACTCCGCACCAAGTTCAGCGTCCACGCCTGTACCTCTGTGCTGCTCCGCGCGTGATCGTGGAGAGTTCACCAAATCCGTAGCGAAGCTTCGTCGGGCGGTGGGGTTTGGTGTCTGTGGGCCAGCGGTGTGCCCTTATGACGAGAAGACGGGCAGAACGGCTTGGACGGGGGGTTTACTAATTCCGCCCGTTCGCGCTGTTGTTCGTTTTGCATCGTTTTTCGTCTTCTGGGTGTTATGATTTAAGTTTGGTTTGTAGAGTTCAGAGACTCGTCGACGCCTTTATGGAGGTCGCCTCCTCAGATGATGTCGGCCGTGTCGGGGTCTTGAGCAGGGTTGGCCGAGGCCTTGACGCGCACTTTTCTTTCTTATATGTGGCAAGGAGGTGCCTCCACAAAACCTCCCTCGCATCTCGCAAGGAGAGATCTCATAGGTTAGAGTGTGGGAGTGGGGGTCGTTCTCATAGAGGACCCTTCACCCCCTGGCACAATATCAGCTACTTTTCACAAAACCATGAATATCTCATCGAACTTGCGTTTTATATGAAAACGAGATCAGGTCCCGTCCGTAGAATGACTTCTACGAACATCTACTACGTAGAAGTCAGGTTAAGTTGGCTGGGTGGCTTTTACGAACGATCGATCTGCGTGTGACGTCCCGGACACGGTTGTTGTCAGTTTTCTTCATAAAAACATATTATTTTTTTAAACGGGAAAAACTTTCACTTTGCGATTTCAAAAGCCCATCGAAATCCGCCCTCAGATGTAGCTTGTCAAAACAGCACATTGTCATGGTATTCATGGTATCCCCGTTTCCCCTCTATTGTTGAGGTGGCGTGTTTCTGATGAAGCACGCATCGACCAAATAATATTTGCTCCGCCCGAGTTCTCAGAAAGCATCTGACCCAGAATCTCGGCACGAAATGTAATAAAAGAACATCAAACATCATATCTGTGAGTAACTGAGTGCGTCTCGTCTCAACCTGCTTACGGTAGTCGGGCTTGCCCCATACCGCATTGTAGCTCAGTACCTAACCTCCCCAGGGTAGTAGTACGTGAATGCATGGCGTCGACGACAGACACGTGAGACTCAATCGCTCTTGGTTGCTCTCTTTGTGAACTTGACTCCCCATACGCTCGGCAGTAAAAGCAGCTCCGGTGCTCCAATATTTTTTTTTCTCTTACTTTTCTCGTTTCCCGTACGTACGAGAATATAGTCTGCTGCATTTTTTTTCCCATTTCGATTTTTTTCAATGAGCTCCTCTGATGACGAGATTTCTCCGTTCGGTTTGCTAGCGCCCAACGTACCCAACGAGCCTTACCCTGACGCGGTGGTGGTCGCAGCCCCAGTAGGTACCGACTGCGACAGCAGTAGTAGCGATGCTAGCCGTTCCGCACCTGCAGCAGTCCTTCCCCTGCGGGTAGATACAAGCGATACAAGCCCCCCTGATCTGCTTCATTACTTAACCGAAATTCGAGATGCAACTTACCAATTTCGCCAGTTAGCCAGCTCCCGAAGCCTTCCACCCTCCGTGTCCGGCTCCATTGAATTGAGCGTAACCCCTACCTCTAGCGAGTGCGATGCTGCTGCCTCTCCGCTCGACCTCGGCCTGACCCTTCCCCCAGCTTTGGATGCTGCTGTAGTGCCAGCCTCGTGCGCTTGCGTAGCCAACGACTCTCATACTGCTGTTGACCGAACCCCACGTACTGATGTAGCTTCGGTTCTCGACATTACTTTGTCCGAGTTGGTCTCAGTATCCAGCATGACGCCGAGCTCGGTGAATTCTGGCTCCATTCGGGATGTCTCCACCTCGGACTCTCTTTCGCATTCGACTGCTGCAGCTGCACGCTCCCAAGTAATGCCGACCGCTTCCTCAAGTGAGCCCGCCACCGCTCACAAGAAGAATGTCACCCCGACACCACGGCCAGATCTGCATGACGTTGCAGCTCTGGGCGCGGAAGTCCCTTCGACACCGATTACGCGGCCACGCGCAATCGACGTCGAAGCGATGGATGGTGGAAACTCGTACGGAAACCGCGACACTCCACCACACATGGCAGCGCACTCACCTCCGGATCGAGTATCCGAAGGTGTACGCACCCCTCCCTCTAGCTTTCGCGATAGCGTCTTGCTTGTGTCGGCCTTCGGGACAGCGCTATAGTTATGAGCCGGAGCAGCAGTAGCACCCCGCTCGTGTCGGTTCTCGAACCTTTGACCACGGATGCTACCGCCACCACCGATCCAGACCGAGCCGGACCGCTCTCGCCATGTCGCGAAAATCGTTCAGATTTTTTCGACTCAGGCGACCAGCTGCCCCCTCGCTGGACTTTGGCTGAGGGAGCTATGCACCCTCCGCGAGATTTATCTCACGAGCGGCTGCATACCTCGCCTCCTCAGGCGGCCTGCCTACCAGGCACGGCCGCCTCAGCAACGCCTGCCTTACGGGCACCCCTGGTACACGCAACAGCGACGAGTACGAGTACTCGTCCCGGCGGTACAGCAGTACTTTCAGCCACTACGAGTACTCAAGACCACTCATGCAGGAGTGACGCCGTAGAACGTCCTTCTCGGCCACCAGACGGCTCTCCGACCTCTGAGATTATTCCCTCACGCCAACGTACGTTCTCGCTCACCGATATTCAACCCTTGGTAAATGCCCCTCCCCCACTCTCGCAGCGCGACCTGCGTGGCATTCGACGTACTGCTCGTGCACGAGCTCGCCGCCTGCTGCCCGCTTGTAACAGTGAGGCTCCGCTACCCACTCTTCCCCGGAGAACAGAGCACTCAAACACTGCCTCACAACTTGAAAATAGCGCAGCACAACCTGTCAGCTCCTCTTCACTCGCTATTAGTGTGGACCAACCACCCAGCGCCGTCTCACGTGATTATAGTGCCGATCCTGCCTCGCTTCCGATCACTGATTCCGTCGCTTCACGCCCACACCTTCCCTCGGTTTCGTCCGCGCCTTCCCTTTCGCGCCTCTGCCTGTCGGATACTCCACCTTCTCTCTTCTTTTCTTAGATGGCAGCATCCACCCCCAAGTCCGACCCGATGGACGAGCTCGTTGACTACGAGCCGTCTGACTAGAACAAGCAGGAGGCGCCGGTTGACCCTCCTCACGCCAGTAGCTCGGCCGCAGCCGCAGCAGCTCAGCCAGCGACGGAGCCCGTTCCTGCGGTCTACACCGCAGCCATCACGCCAGTGCAATGGGCGGCCCTCCCCCCCGACCTCAAAGCCGACATGATAATGAAGGCCCCCATGACAGTGAAGAAAGTCCACACCATGGACGAGGAGGACCTCATCCTCCATCACCGCCTCAAGGACGAGGCTAACCGGGAAGCTATCCGCCTGGCCACCGTACGCCACACCAAGGGGATCAGTCAGTTGGCCACCGCCCAGGAAACGAAGGCCAGGCTGGGACAGCAGTTGGCGGCCGCGGAGAGGGCAGTGGCCATGGCCGTCGCAGCCACGGCGACCAACGCTAAGGACGTGGAGGCCGCAGAGTCCTCTGGCCGGGAGCTCGAAGACCGGCGCCGACCGCGGCGGACCAAACAAGTTTCTCCGTCGAGGACGTCCCCGAGCCGGGCAACTCCCCCACTCCGGGGTTATCGGGACGCGGTTACATCCCCTCCAGCGTACGTCCCCCGCCCGGTGGACTTGATGTTCCTCGACGCCGCCTTGGAGGATTTCGTCGCGCACATCCAGCCTTCCTTCGCAAAGGAGACGCGCACCAACGTGCGTGCCGCTACCGAGCAGCTGCAGGCTTCATTCGAGTGTTACGCGGGCGCAACGCTGCGCCAGGTGCTGAGACATGTAGAAGCTGCCCCGGAATCGAGGGAAATCGCTTCGACGGCCCAGACCCTCCTGGAACTGCTGCGGAGGGCCCACCTGAACGACAACCGCGGAGAGGCTTTGTGGCCCGACCGCTCGGGACTGTCTGCTGGCGCCGCTGCCTCGTCTCGCCGGCGGCCTGGGTCCTCCCCCCGTCATGGGCGCCACGACCACGGACGGAACGGCCGACAGGGTCTCGTCTCCGACGATTCCAGCTCTTCACGCCAACATCGAGCGGGCCCGAAGAAAAACCGGCGCGAGGAGAACAGCAGCAGCAGCAGCACCCCATCTCGGAGAACGAAGACGGAACCGGCCAACGAGGAGCAGGAGGACTCGGAAGACGTCACTGCTTTGAAGACCCCCAGGCGAGTAACACCTTCCCTGATAGAGGTATCATCGAGTGATACCCTGCATTTGCTTTCTCGTAGCGTAGCCGCTACCACTGCTGCCCTCCCCCTGTCCTCCGCGACAGCCCATGCCCGACAAGCTAACATTGACGAAGTGTTTACTGCCGTTGATGACACGTACGTCAAGAGCATCCAACGACATTATGTCACGATTGATCTCCGTAAGGGCGACCGTGTCACCTCCCTCCCTCTGAGTTCGGTAGCTACCCAAGCGGGTGGGACACAACAACTATCACGGAGTATTAGGCGAACTCTGGCGGACATTTTAATTTTGAGCGATGAACGATGTGTTAAAGTCCTTGGTGCTGATGACTGGGTCCGCGGTTGGGAAAGACCCCTTTAAAAGGTCGTTATGAGAGCCATCGTCGCTGACCGTCCTTCTTCCGCCGACCTCACTGCCGCGTTCGACGATTTTGTTTCACAGGTGAACCGGAGCCTGGATGCCCACGCTCGCGGGCCGGAGGCTTTTGACCAGCTCCTTCGCCTCATCCACCGCCACTTTGACCATGGAGACGGAACTGCTGTGTTCCAGCGGCTGCAGACGTTTGGCGTAGCTAACGGTACCCCCTTTTCTGATTTTGTTCGGTCTTTCAGAGTGTTCGTACCTAGCGTCACAGGCTCCGAGCATGTACTTGCTCCCAGTGTATCGACGGTTTTGGAACTGGTTCGCCGTAGCGTAATGAACCCGTACCCCGGGCTCATGCCCACGCGTTTGCCGAGTGTTTTTGCCACTGTGCCCACCCCTTTTGTCTAGATTGATGACATGTGGTTGTCTTTTCAGACCATGGCAACGAATAGAACTCCCGCTATAAGCGGAGAAACTTATTTGTTTTTGACCCCTTTGGCGGGCCTTTCTTTGCAACAGCATGCAGGCAGTCGCTCTCAGAGTAGATCTGCCGCCCCGTCGTCCCGTTCGGGACACGTAAGTTCCTCTGACAACCCTGTTGTGATGAGCGTCGCTCATGCCGACCATTATGAGTCTGATCCTTTTTCTCACACGTACAATCATTGGCCTGTTGACTCTGCTGACTGAGACACTGTATTCCAAGTCTCCGCATCTTTTAATAATAAAGATCCCCCCTTATGAACTACTCTCACGTGGCCCGAGGCTCGCACGCGCTCTTTTCGTGACAACAGAGGGCTCCGCCTGAACTGCCACGGTACAGACCACTCTCTGAAATTATGCTCGCTATATTTCGCCAACCGTAGTGACTGCCTTTACCCCCAACTTGGTACACTCGGCGGCAATGGTGACGCCTACCGTCGGCACTGGTATGTCACAGCAGTTAGTGATTCCAATTTGTGTAGGGGCGGTTTCGGAAAGTCCCCCCCTCTGCAAGCTTCAGCCACGGTTCGCCTGAGCGTCCAGTTCTTGCATGAGGACGAACCTACAGCACCCCTCGCGGTGTGGGCTTAGATAGTCCCCCCCGAGGCCATGCAGCACGACGTCCTCCTCGGCCGCGACAGCTGGATGCGGTTCGGCGAGCGCTCTTACCGCACCTTGCCCCCGCGCCCACGCGATAATCGCGTTTTCGGTGGTCTCACTTGATATCACCAAACCTCAACCGGCGCCGTCGCCTTGGTCTCCGATTTCTCGGCCCCATCCGGTGGCTACCACCTTCTTTACGCAGGTGACGACGGCATATCGCTCTCACGCGATCACCAGCTTGTTCAAGTCTCCCTGGTTCGCAGCAATGGAGCGCCAGCTCTCGCCGGCAGCTACCTTTTGGAGATGCTACGTGGTTCCCCCGGTTTCTCCGTTGACGAACACCTCGTTGAAAACGGCCTTCAACAAACCCCACTAGCCGGAACAGTGGACCTCGAACCTGGCGATCTGCTCGGTACCTCCCCCTACCCGCTTTTTCGCGTGCCTGTCGCATCGGTCTTACACCACGATGACAGTGCCTCGACCCTGCGCCCTATCACCCCCGACGAACCATACATGCCCGTCCCGGGTCCTGTCACGCCCTCCTCTGCCGGTATTTATACTCCGCCGACCTGCACTGACCCCTTCGTCTACCATTTGCACGAAAACCCTCTCGAGGCGGGCCCAAACTATCGAAGTCTGCATCGGCTGACCTCGACCCCCCCCCCCCGCTTTACTCGAGCGTTTAGACGCCAAACAACGAGTCAGCTTTCTCCAGGTATGCCACAAACTGCCAGCACACCTCCGAGAAATCTCGTTCGATTTCCACGGCCCAGGCTGGGACCCTAACGTCATAACCCAGCTGGGAGACGCCCTCATAGAGTTTGCAGATGTCTTTTCCACGTCATCTACCGACTTCGGCTCGTGCTCCCTCCTGCCGTTCGAGATCACGGTCCCCCCTAGCACTCCTCCGGTAACCTCTCGCTCCCACCGCGTTAATCCTATAGTGGCCAAATAAATGGAAGCTATTTTGGATGAATGTCTTGCGGCGGGCCTCATCCAACACTCTACCTCGCCTTACGCGAGCCCTGTGGTCATCATACCCAAGAAATCGGGCGGGATTCGACTCACGATCAACTATAAGAAGCTGAATAATATCAGCATCCTTGGTCAGCTCCCCATCCCCCGCATCGACGAAGTCTTGGACAAATTGGGCAGCGGCCGAATATTTTCGCTGTTTGACCTGGTATCTTCGTTCCATCAGATCACGATCCACAAAGACACGATCCCCCTCACGGCGGTTTGCACGCCCACACGGCTTTTTGATTGGCTCGCCATGCCACAAGGGAGTAGCGAAGCACCTGGGTGGTTCATCAATGTCATCTACGAAGTCATCAAAGGCCTAGCCAACGTAGCCGCCTACCTCGATGACGTAATCGTTTTCGACCCAGACCCAGCTGCCCATGCCCTCAATATCATGGAGCTTTTCAATCGGCTGAGAAGGCACAACCTCAAGCTCTCACCTTCGAAAGCGAAGATCGGTGCCACCGACGCAGATTTCCTCGGCCACACGATCTCGCCCGCGGGCATTCGGTCGAACGCCTCCAAAGTCGCCGCCCTCATGAGCATGCCGATGCCCAAGGACCTCAAACAGCTACGGTCCCTCCTCGGTGGTCTGTCCTACTACAGGAAATTTCTGCCGGAGATGGCAAAAATAATACGACTCATCACCTACCTCTTGAAGCAAGGAGAAAAATTCGTTTTCACATCTGACATGGAAACCATCGTGCGGAAACTTCTCGAAGAACTCTCGGCGTCCCCGGGTTTGGTTTACCCCGACTGGAAAGCGGTCGCCGACAACTCCCGCCCCTTCCTCCTCTACTGCGATGCAAGCGTCGACGGTTTTGGAGCCACACTCGAACAGAAACAAGAAGACGATTCCATCCGCGCTATTGTTTTCATCAGCCGCGCTACTCTCGAGTCCGAGTGGCACTGCACCCCGCTCGATCTCGAGGCTGGTAGTATCGTCTGGAGCATCAAGCGCCTACGTGGTTATTTGTGGGGTACCACTTTCCGCATTTTCTCGGACCACAAGGCGCTCGAAAGCCTCGCCAAAGTCGCTGAGCACAACCCCCGCGTACAGCGATGGTTCGAATTTCTCACGGCGCATCGCTATACTTTAGAGTACCGCAAAGGCACCGCCAACGTTAACGCAGACTTCCCGTCTCGCTTGCCGCTACCTGCGTCCGAAGATGACCGCAGCGGGCGTAGTCGTCTGACGCCGTCCGACGAAGAACGCACCTTTCTCATAAGCTCTGGAGACCTCTCTCGTAATGTCCCCCAGACCTTGAGTCTAGGCTTGGGTGGGCTCGCGCCCTCCAGCCAAAGCATCGGTTTGGGTGGGCTCCCACTCTCCAGCACCGATTTTCGCGATTTTCGCGAACACGGGCCACGAATGAGGATTGACGACCTCGATGCTCCCAATGGAGAATTCGTCGCCCGTGCACTTACCACCGTCTTCCCACGAGGTCCCTGTCGGACCCTCTCTTCCAGCACTCACACGACCAACAACCTCTTTAATTCGGTGTTTGTCGTGCCCGCTGTACCCCCCACGGCTCTCGCCGGCGTCGGTCAGAACATAGTTTCCCCAGCGCCCGCTCAGCCTCATGCCCCAACTTTAGGCACTACGGAGTCGACGATAACTTCCTCCGCCCTCGCTTCTCAAAGCGATTCGGTTGGCGTGGGTGATGACATTGTCCCACCCTCGACCCCCAACCCTCCGCCAATTTTTTTCGGCGACGCCGGGGACCTCGGTTCTCAGGCATCCCCTTCTCAGCTTCAGGCAGCCTCGCGAAGAGCAAAGGCCACCCGGACTCTTAGCCCGGTAGTGCCCCTGGCTCCACCTCAGCTCCCTTCAACTCCTCAGGCTCGCCCGCCTTCCCTCGTTCCGTCGGAACTCATCTCGACGAGAACACGCCGGCGCCAAGCCGCCGCCACTGGATCTCCTAAGCCTCCAGTCAACTACGGTTTCGACCCCCCGGCCCCCGTGTTGCCACCAGCTGCAAAACCAGCAGCTACCGCGCGACGCCTTCATAGGCCACAAACGCCCTCCCCCCCCATCGGGAGACACGCTCCACCCCCTCATCCGGCTCCCGTAGTGACCGCCCCGCCGGCCACCACCGTGACTGAGCCTTCTCCGCAGCCCCTAGGTGTGCAAAGCTCGAACTCCACCCCCCCAACTCCCCTCCCCGAGGTACCATCCCCGGCGGAGCTGGAATTTCGGGACTCCGTTGAACAGTACTCCCACGCGGATTGGGCACGAGAGCAACGCTCCGAACCTGCCTGTGATGCAGCCATTCGGTATATCTTCCTCGGGAGCCCTTCCGTGCTTCCCGACGACTTTCTCCCTCACCTCCCGTCCTTCAAACGGCCCTCCCTGTCAGAAATACGCAGTTTAGCTGACAAAGGACGCCTCCACGCGGACGACGATGGGACCCTTCTGTTGGTACGGAAACCAACTCCTGCCCCGGCAACCGGTTCCAGCGCGCCTGCCGGGCGCGCCGCTCGCCTACTCAACGACGAGCCAACGCGAATTTACGTACCGCTCCTCATGCGGCCGTGGATTATGCAAGCCTGTCACGCCAAAGCTTCCAGTCACCTTGGAGTCGCTCGTACACTTTCCATGCTCGAGCGCTTTTACTGGTGGATCGGCATGAACTCGAGCACACGATGGTGGCTTCGGCACTGTCTTCAGTGTCAAGCTCGCAAGTCGTCCAGACAAACAGTTCGATGGCCCATCATGTCGCTCCCCTTGCCGTCGGGACCTGGCATTGCGATAAGCGTCGATTATTTCGGCCCCCTCCCGGTCACGGCTAAAGGAAACTCCTACATTCTCCTTTTTACCGACCGCTTCAGCCGGCGCGCAGACATGTAGGCCGTCTCGGCAGCCGAATTTACGGCCGAGGGCACCGCGGACATTCTGGTCAACAAGTACATGCCTTTGTGGGGATGCCCCGTTAGTCTCCACTCTGACAACGGCCTCCAGTTCTGCTCCAAGCTCTCTCACGCTATCTACAAGCTACAAGGCATTCGCCAAACTGCGACAAGCTCCTATCATCCAAACGGCAACGGCGGCGTCGAGCGCGTGAATCATACCATGGCTCAGATGCTCGCCATGGTCGTCAATGAGCAACAATATGATTGGGATGCCCATCTGCCGCACGTAGAATTTGCTTTTAGCAATTCCGTCAGTGCCGCCACAGGGCTAGCCCCGAACGAGGTGCACATGAACCGCCTCCCTCGCCTACCCCTCACCGTCTTCGAGCACCCGTACGCTCGTGGACACCAAAGCCTGGCTCGGGACCAGCTCGACTGTGTCGATCTGGCCACCGACCGCCCGTGGCGCTCGTTCGCCCTCGTTCGCGAACAACACGCCCTGAATGTGGCCCGCGTCGAACGCCGCAATTCTGCGCTTTCCGACGGGCTCAAACAACTCCCTATCTACGCCGTCGGTGGTTGGGTGTGGATCTATAACACCGCCTCTACCATCCGGCGAGGAGCCCACGCAGGCACCGACGCCAAGGTCCTCAAAGCGAAACTCTCGCTCAACTGGACAGGACAGTTCAAGATCTTAGCCGTCGGCCCCTCCCCGGCAGAAGCTACGCCTGGTGGTCGCCCCCTGACCGCCAAGCTTCTCTACCTCGATCTCCCCAACGACATGCCGGGCGCGGACGCGCCCTGCCGAGTGTCGGTGATTCGCTGCAAGCCTTGCGCCAACCCCCACGACAGCTCTGATCTCCCGCGGTTCCTCCCAGCTGGCCTCACACCATACGTTCTCAACAACTACACCTCCAAGTCCCCCCCTTACCACGTCACCGACGACGATGTCACTGTGCCCATCTAACGTCTGGAGGCCGACAAAATCACCAGCCACCGGTCGGTTCGCGGTCGGGGCGGCGTCGTCGCCGTCCTCTACGAAACCCCCTGGAAAGGTCTCCTCCACCCATCATGGGAGCGGGAGATGGATCTCCAACACTTTCGACAACATGTTCTCCGTTACTGGGCGGGCACACCAATTCTGGTACAAGGCCCACGATCATCATTGGTGGCTAGGTAAGATCTCCGCGCACACCACAACAACCGCCACCTACATCGTCCGCTTCTTGGACGACCCAGGGCCTGTCAAGCTCAAGCTCTCTTCTTCTAATTGCTCTACAGCCATTGGAGCGGAGCGTAGTTCGTGGTGCCTTCAAACTCGTCGAGGTAGAGTCCTTAAGCATGGAATCTTGCGTAACGTAGATGAGTCCCGCGGCGTCGAACTTGCCGACCCCGCCGCGACGAACTAATTTTGCTGTAATGGTCGTAGTGGATTCATAGTCCTTATTTTTGTTTTTGCCCCCCCCTAACTCAATAGATGTCTGCAAGAATAGCGTTTCGTAGATAGTCTGGGTTTTGTTACCCGTGAAATATCGGTACTCCGTCTCGACGATTTATTTATGTCATCTCTCGCATGATATTGTTTTCTCATGCCTAAGACCTGAAACGTTTGTTGAGATCGGACTATTTGTACCGCACGTCGCTCGCTCTTGTGTCCAACACGGGTGTTGAGTGAGCCGCAATATTTCCTTCTTTCGTTTGCCTTGGTGTCCCCCTCTTTGCCCCATCTATTAGGCGAGCCCATCCGCCACTTTGTCACCTCGGACAATACTTGTTTTTGTGTTTCGCCTCCCTGACACCCCCGGTTGACATTTTTGTTCTGTCCTTTGATACCGGGCGCGTCATTTATAACGGTTTATGCACCACCCCCAAACGCTTGCTACTGTCTTTCTTTCAGTTGCCGCGACTCGTGCTTGACCGTCTGTCCGTGTACTCACCTTTCCCGCGCGCGACCGCTGTGACCACTTTCGATCGGACAAGTAATGTGTTTTTGACCGTTCATTAGCTTCGCTGCCTCCCTTACTTATAGGTTTAGGCACCACGTGGCTGCCTTTGCCATGATAGGTCTCATTTTGTTTTACGGCACCCCTGCATTCTCACTACCAAGTGAGGCAGGCCAAGCATGTCCTATTTTTCTGGTTGCCACTGAAACATTATTTCTGCCTCCCCTCGAGCGAAAAGGGAGTGCTGTTCTTCAGTTTTCCTCTTTGCTTTCCTTCCCTGTGCCGTTATTTATGCAACTGAATACATGCCATCGTACACCCCCGATTTTTCTCGCGCGGTACTGTATGAGCGATTCTCGCGTATTTGTTTTCGTCCCCAATGTGTCTCTTTCGCCCCCCCTCTTCCAGCTTAAGCGCGAACCACCACTTTTGCATTTTTGTTCGGATTTGGTTTTTGGGATTTCCGCGCTGCTCTTCTTGAGTGTGCTGCAAGTCGTTCCCACAAACCGCATGGCGACCTCGACTATCGAGCGCCTTCACTTTTGCATTTTTGTTCGGATTTGGTTTCTGGGATTTCCGCGCTGCTCTTCTTGAGTGAGCTGCAAGTCGTTCCCACAAACCGCATGGCTACCTCGACTATCGAGCGCCTTCCTATTTTCCCACTTGGGCCGTTCACTTTGCACCGCTCCACCAGACCACTTCGTCTCAAGATCGCTCACCGCGTATCATCCTTGGGTCTGTGGACTACCGTGCCCTGTTTTCTGTTTTTGCCTTTGTTTCCCCTTTTGGTATTCTGCATGCATATCTCGTATTTTTGTCCCCCCCCCCCTATATCATAGGCCGGCAGTCATACGTGGTAGCATTCATTACGACACCTATATTCGTGCCGTCTAGTTTTACAGTATATTACTCTCTGGAACCTTTTTCTTACCAACACTGCGTGCCGGCATATATTTCGTTCCCTCGAGTATCCTTCTGTAAAGTTGCAGATTATTTTTTTCTTTCTGATTTACCAGGCTTTCGCCTTACAAGTTCTGGAGGTGTGGGAGCGGGTTGTGAAGCACAGTATCTTCGATCCATTTCTCAGAATTTTCTTGATGGATTTTCTACCCTCCTGATTTCTATGCATCTGCATATACTGCCCTTCAGGGTGGGCTTGTGTCATGGTATTCATGGTGGCGTGTTTCTGATGAAACACGCATCGAGCAAATAATATTTGCTCCGCCCGAGTTCTCAGAAATCATCTGACCCAGAATCTCGGCACGAAATATACAAAAAGGAACATCAAACATCATATATGTGAGTAACTGAGTGCGTCTCGTCTTAATCTGCTTACGGTAGTCGGGCTTGCCCCATACCGAATTGTAGCTCAGTACCTACCCTCCCCAGGGTAGTTGTACGTTAATAACATCTAATGGGAATGGAATCCTTGTTTTCAGGTATATTTGTCGTGAAGAGTGGAAGTACGACAAACAAACGAAAAATGAATTCATCTTCCCCTTCGCGAGAAGATGGACGCTAAAAGAGTGTTTTTGGAGTCGAACCTATGCTGGATTCCTTTATAAGTTCCCGGGGAGGAAGAGGATAATAAGTGGCCCTCTTTCTCATAACATAAATAACATAATTGATACCTGGTTTCTACTTCTTCTAATACCCGCCTCATGGCGCCGCGTCAACCCCGCCACCGCTGTTCGTGAGCAAGGCTGTGCCAAGCACCCGGTGCACGAGTTGTCCCCTTACCCCCGTTCGTTGTTGTTGTACTACCACACATACGCACGAATGCACAAATCACACCCACCACAGAAGGAAGCGCAGCGCCGTGCTGTGAGCCGTGTTGTTGTTCTTTCTCTTTCGAACATACAGATTATCTGTTGCCCTGGAGCATGGAGCTAATAATGTGCATCCCGAGCATGTTTTGCATGCATGTCAAGTCCGCCGTTTCTTCGCTGTGCACCATGAACCTCTTACCATGAACCTCTTGGCATTTTCAAGTCGGTGATTTTGCTTGCACTATACATCATGGGTCTATTCTGCCCCTTTCCTTGCGCGAGCGTAGCTTTTGTATATACATACATCGTACGTGGATATTTGTTGATTTTCTGTTTTTATTTTCAGCCTGCATTACGTATATATGTACGCGCTGGTTCCAGCGACACCCAAAATATTATTTGTTTTGTTCATGAATCTTGAATTATTATTAACAAGCGCTGGATCACATCCATCCACACTTAATCTATAGCACATATAAAACACGCCCGATATAGACTGCCACTTTCTTCTGTAAACCCTACCGTACTTTATCCCCCCAGGGAGGGCGGGCGGGTTCTTGTTTCAACTCGCCGAACTCCCACCCAGTGCCAGACCCCTGCTCGCCCACACCCACGAGTAGAGCCCAGTACTAGTTGGTACTCTTCCTTTCTATCTCAACCCTTCAGCCTCCTCTGCACTTCCAGTGCAACCACTCACTGCAACCTCCCATCATGATGACCATATTCCCCATCCCCTATCATTCACGTCAACGATTCAGTACCTCTCCACAAACTCCAGATTTCCTTCGTTCAATCTTCCACTTTTTGGAGTCAAAACTATGCTCTCACCCAGGGGCGGCCGGGGATTTGAATATCATACACCCACCCCCCCCCCGTCTCGAAAGGGATGCGTGGTCAATCGTCAAATGACTAAGGCAAGCAACAAATGAGTACGCCCCCCTCCCCCGCCCCCCCCGTAGGGCTCGAAAATCAAGTTTTTAACAACATTTTGTTTTCAGTGTATCCAGTGTGTATCGGTGTACGTATCATATGTGATTTGTGTGACAGAGTGCCGGAGAGGCACAAACCCCCACATCGAGTCAAATAGCGTAACATGACACCACACATACATCCCTCGTGCGACATGTTTTACCTTGAATGCTTGTCCTGCTTTGCCACGATGTAGTATGTGAGTGTCGAACACTGTTCGCGATGTCGCGGACAGTGACGTACACGACGTGTGTACAGAGGCATGTGGGACTTGTGTGGGAAGGCAAGCTGGCAATGACACCAAGCAGGGTCAGCAGTTGGTTTCCCTGATCGATTATCGTTACAAGGGTATACTTCGTATATACACAAGTGTCGAAGATACCTACCTGGGGTCTATATATCTATCTGCTATAAGAAGGAAGGAACTTGCATGTTGATCCGACCAAGCTTGTCGACCGAATACAATGTGCCGAAGCAAGAAAAGAACGAACTCGACATTCCATGCCAAGCCTGCCGATCCCACGACTCTTCGGGGTCTTCTGATCCACCTTCGAGCGAGCTCATAGCTCCTTTGTTCCGCTCACTACTGCTGCAGTCGCTGTCACTACTACTGCAGTCACTGTCACTACGCAGTTGCGGCCTACTCGTATAGGTCGCAGCGCCGCCCAGTAGTATTGTAGTACTATGGTAGGCCTTGTAACAAGCAGGGGACGGCTCTCTACCGCCCCCTGTGTAAAATAGAGGGAGGGGACGGTGTCCGGTAGTATTGTAGTACTATGGAAGGCCTTGTATATCAAGCAGGGGGGGGGGCTCTATACTGTCCCCTGTGTTCAGTTTTATATAGTTATTGTACAGGCGTAGAGGGAGGGGACGGTCTCAGGTACCCCCCCCCCTGTCAAAAGGTCAAAGTTGAACAATTCGACGTGAGGTGTCGAAAACATATTTTTCGACCACCCTCGTCTCACCTCTAGAAAATGTTTTAAAAAAAAAAAAAACAGCTGTGAGCTCGAGGATTTCGTCGAAGCTCATCTTTGCTAGCTGAGTGTAATACTTCGATCGCGCGTACATACGGATTTTATATGTCCTCATTTAGGGTGTACATCCCGTATGAGGGGGAAACAATCCAAATGACTGTGCTGCTGAAGCAGAGTGCCGTAGCACCAGGAGTACAAGGGGATTTCTCGATGCATTCGTTTTGGTCGGGGGGGGGCGGTTTCACGAGCGTTGGCAGGTGACGACCTACCTGTCCACGATTATGCAAAAGGCGTTCTGGAAGGACCCTAAAACGGCGTGGAGATGCATGCAGCTAGCCCAAGTAGTGTCGCCGGGCTCGTCGGGGTACGCCATGGTCCCAGGGGTGACAGAGGAGCAGTACAAGCTGATCAACGAGTTTCTATTAAGTGAAAAAAGCAGGTCATGGGGGGCGTTCGGAAACGAACCAATGATATAATATAAAGACTTACAGGAAGCGCAACCGAGAGGGAGGAGTGTGGGAAAGCAGCCCCGATCGGTATAACGACAATCCACAAGCGACGGAGAATCGTGATACTGATAGAGACTGTAAAGTAAGGGAGGGGTGGTAGCACCGGCCACGGGAGGTGCTTCCACCATTCTTATCCCACACTGTATGAGAAGAAGAACTGGCCCAAGAATACATGCGTATTATCCAGGAACGAGTTGGGGAACATTCTTGAAGGGTCCCCTAACCCGGCCCAAAGATAAGGCCTCATTATGGGACAGCAAAAGCGAGCCCTCGGGCTCAGTAGCAATAACGCTTTCTTCTCCAAAAAGAGGTCGAGAAGAAGAGGTTATTTGAGACACCACCCGCCCACCCCTCAAATAGATAAAATATGATACTTGGGACACCAGGTATTCCCAGACCTGGCCTCCAAGTTTTTCTTCTTTAAAAACCGCCGGTAGAAAAAAGATCTGAGTGTTCGGGTTTTTTTTCTATATTTCGAAAATTACTAGAAAACTCCGACTCTTCGGTAGGTGCTTCCACCATTCTTATCCCACACTACATGAGAAGAAGAACTGGCCCAAGAATACGTGCGGATTTTATATGTCCTCATTTAGGGTGTACATCCCGTATGAGGGGGAACCTATCTGAGGCTGTAGAATTCAGGAAGTGTGCGTCTATTTGTGAGGGGAGGGGGAACAAAAAAAAATCAAATAAAATTAAACAGTCTGAAATAAGTGTTCCGACGAGTTGATATATATTTGAAAAAAAAAAAAAAAAAACTGCTGTGAGCTCGAGGATTTCGTCGAAGCTCATCTTTGCTAGCTGAGTGTAATACTTCGATATAGTATCGAGGTCGATTTTTCTGAAATTCTTCAACTGCATTGGCGTGGACTCGTATAATATTAAAAGTAAGAAACAGTCTAAATAGAAAGCCAGGCTACGATTAGGAGAAAAAAATAAATCAAGGAGTCGTTGTCTTGAAATTAGGGTCAAAAGCACCCCCGCTTGACTAGGAAATCATTTCTGGGCCATATTTTTATGTTTCTTATTATTAGCAGGTGTCCTGTACTGTACCTCGCTCAAACGAAGCACCAGAGCGATGTGTTACACCGATGGATGCGAAGGCGAGAATGGGCTGTGGATAGGGCGGTTGCTGCTCTGAATGGGGCGGGTACCGCCGTATATAGGGTACGTCTGGGTACGTTGCTATATACCTGTGGTAGGGCGGTGTTCACCCTATTCCCTATTCGCATCTTCTGTCTCTCTTCTGTCGTGTCAAGTCGATTTTGACCGCCTTATCTGGAATTACCACCTTATTAGTATTCAGACCGCTTTATTCAGACCGCTTTATTTAGACCGCCTTGAATATTTGAAAACAAAAAAAAACAGCAGTTGTGAGCTCGAGGATTTCGTCGAAACTCATATTTGCTGTACGAGTACGTAGCTGAGTAATACTTCGATCGCGCGTACTTACGGGATTTTTACTAATTAAAAAAAAACAACAGTAGTAGCTGTTTTAAATGTCCTATAATGCCCCCCTATGTACGTCCAAACGACAACCACACCAACCAATCTCTCTCATCGACCGCGACACAACAAGCACATCCACCGCTCTCCTTGAAACAAGCACATCAACCGACAGACACAGCGACGAAGTCCCACACCACGTTAGGCGAGTGGCGCTGACACAACCGGGTAGTACGTAGTGGTAGTACCCGTGGCCTCCACTGGTTTTGCTCTCCACAGGCCACGATATACCAGGTATGTATGTCGGCGTGATGTACCAATTCAATGTAAGGTAGTAAACTGCCTGGTAGAGAGTACCACGTGTGTGTGTTTTGGTGCTCTCCACGTTGGGTTCATCCAGCCGACATCGAGGACCAGACTGCAGTGTCCGTGATGATACACAGGTAGCCGGGACCCCCCCTTGCACAATTTGTGAGCGTGAATACATGCTTCTGTAGAAAATGGACAATGTAGCACACCGTTAGGTGTACCAGATATAGAGGTTTTGTACAATGGCTTCGGCTTTATGGAGGTGCCCTGTACCTTCAGACACATTACGAGCCACCTTGTTTATGCATTTTGACCGGTAGTCTACGAGTAGCGGTTAGCCTCGGATGCTATATAATATTAATAGCATTTGGTACCCGAGTTCGAATCTCATCGTGGTGGTAATATTTTCATGTTTACTTAAAGTGGACACCCGGCCCGTGACAAGTCAAAACAAGCACCCTCTTTCTCTTTGCTATATCATCTGATGTACTGGGTAGTATACATATTTCAAGCATAGGCAGGGCATGCCAATTTGACCGCTCTAAAATCTCGAGTGCTCCTTTCTCGGACGCTCTTCAATCGGGGTACCCTCTAGTAATAGTGACTGCTGCCTTTGCAAAAGCAAAAATGAGCCAATTTCTGAGAGTGCCTTCGTAACGTGTGTACTCGAAGATGATAAATAGGATGGACAAAAAAAAAAAAAAAAAAAAACTCGTCGTATCATAGGCGGAATTGGACGTGCGTCGACAAGGGAAGAGAAGTCTTCAAGTCTTGACCCACTCAGAACTAAAAAATTGTCCTACACTAATTTCAAGTAGTTTGTCCCCAGATTCGTGGGACCCTTATAGGACTGGAGTCCTGTTTTGGGGACAAATTACTTAAAGATTGAGTGGTTTGTCCCCAAAACGGGACTGCAGTTCTAAAAGTCTCCTCTCACGATTAAGATGCAAGGTACGAACCCCAGTGGGAGGGGGGGGCGATAAGAGCCTACTCTGTGACCCCAGATCTGAGGTGGAGAGAGAAAATAGGGGGAAAGACAATACTTGGGCTGAAGACCGAGGGTGGTCGTTTTTTTTTTTTTTCGACATCTCACGGAATTGTTTGTTCGTTAGGGGGGGGGAGTACCGTAATCATGCGAGAGCTGGCACCCATCGGAAGGTTGGCACCCATCGGAGAGATAGAACCGGGGTGCGATAACAAACACAACGTAGAAACATTTAATCGTGTTTTCGCACCCCCATCGGAGAGATCGCACCCGGGTGCGATCTCTCCGACATAAATAGAAATTTGAGGGCCACCGCAGGGGGTCTGTGGTAGGTAATATTCTCATTCTTTCATACTCCGATGATATATCGCCAGTGCGCCACTTCTCTCAAACGTACCGTACTTTACCAACGCATGGTAGGTCAAGTCGTTTTAGGTAGCTTTGAGTCGTTTAATTTGTATGCTCTCAACCAAGCACACAGCACACATCATCCGGTACATGCAGCCTACCGGTACACCTCACAAATCACAGAACCAGCTCGTGGTACGATATTACAATACCTACCTTGTGCTACCGAGGCAGACAGGAACTACAGAGGAAATCGAGTGGTTCAGCATAAAGCGAACAGCAGACCCATAGTGTACCGGTACGTGACATTTCATTTGCTGCCAGCATCTCGTCGATGGCCTCTCCTGCTGCCAAAGGGTTGGCAGCCGCAGCAGGAGCAGCAGCAGCNTTGAAATTAGGGTCAAAAGCACCCCCGCTTGACTAGGAAATCATTTCTGGGCCATATTTTTATGTTTCTTATTATTAGCAGGTGTCCTGTACTGTACCTCGCTCAAACGAAGCACCAGAGCGATGTGTTACACCGATGGATGCGAAGGCGAGAATGGGCTGTGGATAGGGCGGTTGCTGCTCTGAATGGGGCGGGTACCGCCGTATATAGGGTACGTCTGGGTACGTTGCTATATACCTGTGGTAGGGCGGTAGYCCACCCTATTCCCTATTCGCATCTTCTGTCTCTCTTCTGTCGTGTCAAGTCGATTTTGACCGCCTTATCTGGAATTACCACCTTATTAGTATTCAGACCGCTTTATTCAGACCGCTTTATTTAGACCGCCTTGAATATTTGAAAACAAAAAAAAACAGCAGTTGTGAGCTCGAGGATTTCGTCGAAACTCATATTTGCTGTACGAGTACGTAGCTGAGTAATACTTCGATCGCGCGTACTTACGGGATTTTTACTAATTAAAAAAAAACAACAGTAGTAGCTGTTTTAAATGTCCTATAATGCCCCCCTATGTACGTCCAAACGACAACCACACCAACCAATCTCTCTCATCGACCGCGACACAACAAGCACATCCACCGCTCTCCTTGAAACAAGCACATCAACCGACAGACACAGCGACGAAGTCCCACACCACGTTAGGCGAGTGGCGCTGACACAACCGGGTAGTACGTAGTGGTAGTACCCGTGGCCTCCACTGGTTTTGCTCTCCACAGGCCACGATATACCAGGTATGTATGTCGGCGTGATGTACCAATTCAATGTAAGGTAGTAAACTGCCTGGTAGAGAGTACCACGTGTGTGTGTTTTGGTGCTCTCCACGTTGGGTTCATCCAGCCGACATCGAGGACCAGACTGCAGTGTCCGTGATGATACACAGGTAGCCGGGACCCCCCCTTGCACAATTTGTGAGCGTGAATACATGCTTCTGTAGAAAATGGACAATGTAGCACACCGTTAGGTGTACCAGATATAGAGGTTTTGTACAATGGCTTCGGCTTTATGGAGGTGCCCTGTACCTTCAGACACATTACGAGCCACCTTGTTTATGCATTTTGACCGGTAGTCTACGAGTAGCGGTTAGCCTCGGATGCTATATAATATTAATAGCATTTGGTACCCGAGTTCGAATCTCATCGTGGTGGTAATATTTTCATGTTTACTTAAAGTGGACACCCGGCCCGTGACAAGTCAAAACAAGCACCCTCTTTCTCTTTGCTATATCATCTGATGTACTGGGTAGTATACATATTTCAAGCATAGGCAGGGCATGCCAATTTGACCGCTCTAAAATCTCGAGTGCTCCTTTCTCGGACGCTCTTCAATCGGGGTACCCTCTAGTAATAGTGACTGCTGCCTTTGCAAAAGCAAAAATGAGCCAATTTCTGAGAGTGCCTTCGTAACGTGTGTACTCGAAGATGATAAATAGGATGGACAAAAAAAAAAAAAAAAAAAAAACTCGTCGTATCATAGGCGGAATTGGACGTGCGTCGACAAGGGAAGAGAAGTCTTCAAGTCTTGACCCACTCAGAACTAAAAAATTGTCCTACACTAATTTCAAGTAGTTTGTCCCCAGATTCGTGGGACCCTTATAGGACTGGAGTCCTGTTTTGGGGACAAATTACTTAAAGATTGAGTGGTTTGTCCCCAAAACGGGACTGCAGTTCTAAAAGTCTCCTCTCACGATTAAGATGCAAGGTACGAACCCCAGTGGGAGGGGGGGGCGATAAGAGCCTACTCTGTGACCCCAGATCTGAGGTGGAGAGAGAAAATAGGGGGAAAGACAATACTTGGGCTGAAGACCGAGGGTGGTCGTTTTGTTTTTTTTTTTCGACATCTCACGGAATTGTTTGTTCGTTAGGGGGGGGGGGGGGTTTACTAAACAAAGCTGAAAAAATTGAAATTAAGTGACAGTGCAAAAAAATCGCTTGGTACCGTCTTTGCTCCATGCCGTTATACGACGCTTCGCCGCCTCTTTTTCTTCGATGGCCTCATTAGGATTTGGTGCAATGATCGCCCCGTCGTGAGATGCCCCTACCCCCGCCAGTTGAGCTCCTACTCCCACTGCTGGTTGATGATTTTGCATCGTATTGACTTGCTCAACCAACCCTTGAATCATCGGCAATGCAACCGCCAGCTGCTCAACGATGGTTGTAATGCGAGCCGTATTTTCGTGCATTTGGTCCGCAAAACCGACCTGCGCCACCACGAGATCATTACCCACAGCCGCCCCAGCAAGTACCTGCTGACCCGGCTCTGCACCCCCTCCTCCGATCCCACCATGCATCGCTCCTGCTCCTTCGCCAATCACTACCTCGTCCACATCAAGCGCCCCGGCCGCAACCCCAGCAGCTGCCGCGCCGAGAGCAGCTGCAGCAGCAATTCCGGCTTCAGCTATAGCAGGAGCATTCTCCACAGCAACAGCAGGAACTGCCATTCCATCCGCATTCCCCGCAGCAGCAACTGCAACAGCAGCCGCAGCAGCAGCAGCAGCCGCAGCCACAGCAGCCGCAGCTGCAGCAGCATCTTCATCAACCCCCACGTTGCCTGATCCTTCTCCCCTTGCTGCGTCGGCACCGAGTGGGTGTGCGTTTTTCCACGCTTGAGCTGCCGCCGCTGCCGCTTCTTGCGCACTCCCATGATGACTCATTTCCATTTCCCGCTGAACCCCCCTTCTTCCTCTTTCAACTGCCCGACCTTCCACCCAGTACCAAACCCTTGCTCGTCAACACCACGAGTAGAGCCCCGTACTAGATGGTCTTCTTCCTTCCTGCCTCAAACCTTCCAACCTCTGTCTCTCCAGCTCAACCAACTGCACCGCCA
Source organism: Saccharina japonica (assembly GCA_008828725.1). NCBI lineage: Eukaryota > Phaeophyceae > Laminariales > Laminariaceae > Saccharina > Saccharina japonica. The sequence continues at coordinate 330,892 of MEHQ01000050.1, read as the reverse complement.
TGATACGTACTTGATAGACCTTTCCCGATCCCCTCTTTCAATCATGCCAACGATTCAATACCTCTCCACAAACCCTAGATTTCCTTCGTTCAATCTTCCACATATTTCCTGAATGATGTGTCTTATCATCTGATACAGCGGTTCATACGTTTTCTATTCCGACGTGCCTACTGGGGTGTGGTGTGTCGTTTTTCTTTTTTTTCTGGACGCCCCTGAGACAAAACGAAACGATGATTTGGGAAAAAGGAGCTTTACAATACGTACCCATTGCAAAAAAACTCCACCAAACTATTCGAACAACTTCGCACTCCAAAAGCGAATTGAGACCTCACCTCAAAACTCGGATGACTTGCTGTAGTGGGAAGTTCACCAGATGCTCCGAGTACCTTGGAGTAAGTAAGGGAGTATTGGAGAAAAAACTTCAGGTACTCGTGTACTCGGAGTAGTTCGGGGTTCGATATCGGATACTGCTCGTACTCGGAGTTTTTCTGGTATGAACACCTCGTACTGCTTGTACTCGGGTACGTAATCATGCGAGAGCTGGCACCCATCGGAAGGTTGGCACCCATCGGAGAGATAGAACCGGGGTGCGATAAAAAACACAACGTAGAAACATTTAATCGTGTTTTCGCACCTCCATCGGAGAGATCGCACCCGGGTGCGATCTCTCCGACATGAATAGAAATTTGAGGGCCACCGCAGCGGGTCTGTGGTAGGTAATATTCTCATTCTTTCATACTCCGATGATATATCGCCAGTGCGCCACTCCTCTCAAACGTACCGTACTTTACCAACGCATGGTAGGTCAAGTCGTTTTAGGTAGCTTTGAGTCGTTTAATTTGTATGCTCTCAACCAAGCACACAGCACACATCATCCGGTACATGCCGCCTACCGGTACACCTCACAAATCACAGAACCAGCTCGTGGTACGATATTACAATACCTACCTTGTGCAACCGAGGCAGACAGGAACTACAGAGGAAATCGAGTGGTTCAGCATAAAGCGAACAGCAGACCCATAGTGTACCGGTACGTGACATTTCATTTGCTGCCAGCATCTCGTCGATGGCCTCTCCTGCTGCCAAAGGGTCGGCAGCCGCAGCAGGAGCAGCAGCAGCAGCAGCACTCTCATTGGCCTGTGAAAAGGCAGTCTCGCTGCGTGCACCCTCTGACATGATGCTGCAGGGGGTGGTCCGGATGCCGTGGGTTTGTGTGGACGCTGCGCATCTCAGCGGAATGCCGCCGCGTTTTTCGGGGTATTGTGCCGTATTATACCGTATTTTACCGGATCGATTCTCAATTCGCCGGCACACCGTTTTGGGTGATGTAAGGTGTGTGTTAACTGCTGTGTTTACTGTGCCCTACATCTGCAACAGGGTGGGTACGGTATCCAGCTGTTGTGGTACTCGGTATAGCACCCATCGGAGAGATCACACCGGGGTGCATGTACGCAGCACAGTAGCCCCAGTACGGCGCGGTGTATTTCGATTCAGCAGCGCACCCATCGGAGAGATCGCACCGGGGGTGCGCCAAAATGGAAGAACGGCATGATTTAATTGTATTTCCGCACCCCCATCGGAAGGTTGGCACCCATCGGAGAGATAGCCCCGGGGTGCGATAAAAAACACAACGTAGAAACATTTAAAAATCGATCGCACCCCGGTGCCAACTCTCGCATGATTACGGTATTTCGGGGCCCGATACTGCGGATACTCCTTGTACTCCAAGTATTTGTGGCTTCAGTACTGCTCAATCTCCAAGTACTCCGAGTATTCAGGCCACCAGTACTATAATACTCTTAAGTACTCGCAGTACGAATTGTACTCGATACTCGGAGTATACGCGGAGTTTGAAGCACGTTAAGAGTATATTTGCATCATTTTAAATACTGGGCCGTCATTCCTTCCAGGTTCTGGGAGCATGTGACTGGCGTTTATAGCATTTCAAAATTCACAGATGCTCCCATTACCTGGAAGTATAATCAGAGTATTTTAGAGAAGAAATACTTCAGGTACTTTTCGTACTCGCAGTAATTCGGTGTCCCATACTCTCGATACTCGGAGTACTCCGAGTAATTTAGATGTTTTTACTCCGAGTACTGCTTGTATTCGAGTATAAAAGTGCAGCTCATCATACTCCCAGTACTCGGAGTATTTGCGCCTTCAGTACTGCTTATACTCCAAGTACTCCGAGTATTTAGGCCACCAGTACTCTAATACTCTCAGTACTCGGAGTACGAAAAATACTCGACACTCCGAGTATACTCGCAGTATCAAGTATACTCGGAGCATCTGTGGAAAGTTTCAATGAACAACCCCCATCCCCCCCCCGCCCCCCAGATTGTTTGTTAAATTGGTTGGTTGGTTTATGTCTGTCTCTGTCCCCACCTCCCGCCTTTTATGCACTGGTATGGATAAAACACTGGGGATTAGGCTGGAAGAAAAGGAGCAGTAGTACAGTACTGTAGTAAAAGGGTATGATAACGGTTGAGACCCCTCCTACCCCTTAATTGCCACTAAAGATATTCCTTATGGTTACAAATAACTAACGTACAGCAGTACTAATTCAAATCACTAATTAATTAAATTCATCCACGTGCTTTGAAGTTTAAACTCCATATTCTGTCCTCGCACGCCTCTTCTTATATAATTATCAGCATAAAATATATGGTAATGAGCACAACAATACGAACATTTTAAAAGATTTAACTACGCTTTTATCACGAATGTTTCTATATTAAAAAATTAAAAAAACAACAGCTGTGAGCTCGAGGATTTCGTCGAAGCTCATCTTTGCTAGCTGAGTGTAATACTTCGATCGCGCGTACTTACGGATTTTATATGTCCTCATGTTTCTATATATGGTACGTGCAAAGTTTTTAATATACTATTTTATATCGAAAACAAAAACCAGGTAAGTAGTACTCCTGTAAAAACGTAAAATCCGCAGTACGACGATAAAAATCCCCCATACAGATATTACGCTCAGCTACGAGCAAAAATGAGTTTCGACAAAATCTTCCAAGGCCAGGTTCTGTAGGGGTATGGGAGTGTTACAGGACTTACAGAAGTTCCGGGTACGGGTATGAAAGTGTTACAGAATTCACAGAAGTTCCGGGTATTGTGACAGACAGAGGCGTACAGAACTCACAGAAGTTCCAAGGGGTCAAAACTAGTTGTACCCTTACCCCGGGCATTGTGGCACGGGGCGTACAGAACATACAGAAGTTCCGGGTACGGGTATATATATCGTACAGAACGTCCAGTAGTTCCGGGTACGGGTATAAGAGTGTTACAGAACTCACAGAAGTTCCGGGTATTGTGGCACGGGCGTACAGAACTCACAGAAGCTCCGTACGGGTATAAAAACGTTGTACCCGTACCCCGGGTATTGTGGCACGGGCGTACAGAACTTACAGAAGTTCCGGGTACGGGTATGAGTGTCGCACAGAACTCACAGAAATTATTTGTAGGGTAGTAATACCCGGGAAAAACCCCGGGTATGGTTCTTTACGTAACCTACAGAAACAATGTTGCAAAGTTTTCATACAAATACCGTACAGGACACCTATCAATTGTAAGAAATACAAAATATGGTCCAGGCTGGATTTCTTAGTCGAGAGAGCGTGCTTTCTACACTATTTTCAACACAACGATCCCGAATTTCTCATTCTCCTTTTGAATATCAGCTTGGTTTTCTTTTTAGCCTGTTTCTTATTAGGTGTCCTTTACTGTACAGCAGTAGTACAGGACACCTTACAAAAAACAGGAAAGCTGGCCAAAGCTGCATTTCTTATCCAAGACAGGGTGGTCTCAACGCTATAATAACTTCAATCTAAACGAATCTCGAATTTATGATTTCCTCTAAGTATCAGAGTGGCTTTTTCACTATTAAATAATACCCTGGTTCTAATTTCGTGCCCCCTACTGCTCTTGTGTCCTCGTAAAAGCGCCGGTGAACCGACAAAAATAATAACCAAGTACAGCTACGTACAGGTAGGTATTACGAGCGTATAATGCGATGTGTACGTACGACGTGAACATATCTGGCACTAAATACGATTACAATACGTACAATACGTATAATACATACTGATAATATACCAGGTATATAGTATGTCATATCAGTTGGTAACCCTGTACACCTTCTGACGGCCAAGTCGCGGGTTCGACCCTCTCTGGAGTGAAAAAATCGCAATTTGGCAGTGGAAAACGATACTTTATTCGTGAGTAAACAATATTCGATGAAATGTCCACGAGGGAAAGGGACGGCTGAACCCTTTCCGCGATTAAAAATATGGCAAGCACCTCAAAAGGAAAGGTGGAGAAACGCACTTTTGCTTACAATATATACATGCAAGGGGGCATCGCCGTCGGCCCAGGCCGCCGGCGAAGCTCCCCAGCGGCGAAGCCAACGAAGGAGGAATGAGGCGCATAATGCAACAGGCAGTTTACGATGCCAAGGGACCGAGAGGATCTCGTATATGCATACATACGTGCACACCATATACACGACGTATTGTCTTGAAACAAAATAAAATTATAATACGTGCATGAATTACCACACACATGACGGCGGGGCGTGTACGGCATACGGAAAGGAAGCACGAGACACGAAACTTTTCATCCTCACACAAACTCCATCATAAGTAGATAAACATTTAAAGAACTTGGATGGAAAATTTCAAAAATTCATCACGGCGGGCAGCGGCGGGGGAAAAAAATCTAAATTCATCACGGCGGGGGGTAAGAGTACGGAGCACGAGGCACGAGCGTCGAGAACCCAGGTTTTCCTGAGATACGAAAAGGCACGAGCGTGGAGAACTGACGTTTTGCTGAGCTCATCCAATTATACCATTAAGAATACAAGGGAACATCGCCGTCGGCCCAGGCCGCCGGCGAGAGAAATAAGGTTAAGGTCCGCAATTACGATGCCAAGGGACAAACGCGTATCGTAAGTGGATAAACACTAGAAGAGCTTGGATGTAAAATTTTAAAACATTCATCACGGCGGGGGGTACGGAGCGCGAGGCACGAGCGTCGAGAGCTCAGGTTTTCCTGAGGTATGAAAATGGCCCGAGCGTCGAGAACTGACGTTCTGCTGAGCTCAGACAATTATAAGAATATGGTATGGTATATATATCCTGTGTTTACCCTCCTTCTGTGTGACCCCGGCTGGTGCGTCAACATACCGAAAGGTGTAGGCGCCCAGAATAAATGGGACGAAAACACACAAACTTATCATACGCATCTGTTACACAGTCTAATATCAATACTATTAATAGAACGTATCATTTTCATCTTTGGGCGGCGAAATATGCAATAAAATAAAAAACGAGCCATAGAGTGGTACTCTAAGACCGTGCCTGAAAATATGGTCTGAACGCGAATAGATACCGGCACCCCAGGTATTGTGACAAAGGTATACCCTTGCCTGGGGTATTGTGCCAAAGGTCTTACAGAACTTACAGAAGTTCCGGGTACGGGTATGGATGTCTTATAGAACTTTCAGAAGTTCCGGGTGAGGGTATAAAACCCTTACAGACCTCACCGAAGTTCCGGGTATTGTGGCCCGGGCGTACAGAACTCACAGAAGTTCCGGTCAGGTACAAACACGTTGTACCGGTACCCCGGGTATTGTGAAACGGGGAGTACAAAACTGACAGAAGTTCCGGGTACGGGTATGAAGGTCGTACAGAACTTACAGAAGTTCCGGGTACGGGTATAAACCCTTAAAGAACTTACAGAAGTTCTCTGTAGGGTATTTCCCGGGTAAATACCCCAGGTATAGTTCAGTAGGTACCCTACAGAAGCTGACCTTGAAATCTTCAAGCTCACAGCTGTTGGGTTTTAATTTTTTTAATATATTGGCGATAGGTGGCCTATTACGCTATTATTAGCTATTAAAATGGTAGACCCACTCTGCGTCAACTCTTCGGAACTTTTGACTTTATCCGGATACTTGGTATGACTTTATTTACGTGTTTTTTTCCATCCCATTTTTTATCTTCGCGCTTCTGTCTTTCTCCCTCTCTATACTCGTAGTCGTAACTCAGACCCGGGGTCACAGAGTAGGCTCCTCTCCGTTGCCCCCCACTGCTGCTCTTGCCTTGATTTTTATCGTGCAGAGGGTACAGCCTTCCCAACGCTCGTCCATGTACATCGAATTTTGCCAACTCGCGCTCTCGCGTTTTCCGCTAGTCAAGGTATTTTTTGCGAGAAAAAGTCACTACTAGCATTCACTCGGCGGGGGGGCTCGAAATCACGATCTTGGCTTTAACAGGCTTCGGGGTTACCTGCTAGCCCACCGGGGCGACCGGTATCTATGCCCCTGGAAAAATAGTTTTTGTTCTCCTTAGTATTTACTACTACTGTAGTATACCAAGATTTTCATTTGTTTGTATGGTATATATCGCAACTATTATACGAAGTAGTATGTTTATTTCGGGACTAAATAATATTAGTAGTGGCAAAGTTACGTCCACCCCCCCCCCCCCCACAAATAGATACACACTCCCTGATTTGTTTAGGCTCAGATTGTCTCCCCCTCCTACGGAATGTACATCCTTAGGAAGACATATAAAACCCGTAAGTACATGCGATCGAAGTATTACACTCAGCTAGCAAAGATGAGTTTCGACGAAATCCTCGATCTCACGGCTGTTGTTTGTTCATTTTTTTTATACATGTTTATATATATACAGTACGCACGTCTATATAGTATGTCGTGTATGCGGCTTACGCTCTGAGAGTTGCGAGTAGGCCCGTCTGATAACGTCAACCCCTCGAAGCCTCTGACCTGTCTATGATGTAATCAACTGCAAGGCTGAAAATTGGGCCCTTCAATTCATATTTCACGAGCGAGCGCCAACGATTTGAGTTTTTCGGAAGTGTGCGCGAGAACGCTCTCAGCAAGGGCTTTCGATTGGGCCCTTGTTTTCGTCGTGTAGGCGTCAAGTATAGCGCTCGTAGTGGCGTTTTAATCATTGTGCCAGAAGGAACCTCACGGGACTAAACTATCGATATCTCGACAACTACGGCGAATCCACAGAAAGCAATAATATCTGGTGCCAGGTACCTGTAGCAGTTATTGCTACTTACCAGGCCGACTTTCTTGGTTTGTTTCCAAGCCCGAACACCTTGACGCACAAGATGGAATGTCTCGTAAGAACTACGAACAAGGTTTGAAATCTTGATCCACATCCCATAAACGCACGTTTGGTTTTTTACAAAATCGTCATAACGTCGACAATTCCTAATACTTTGGTCCATGCTGCACATTGTTGTGACGCCCTTAACAAACTCTACGAGCATTGTTCAGACGTCCTTTCTAGTCGAACCGATATTCAAATGTTGATGTTTCCCTTACAAGAACGGTGGGAATGAGAACCATGACAGACGCCTTGAAGTGGTCAAACTTCTGACTACATTAAGCTACTACTGCGTTGGCGGTTCTTCTCTTTTGCTGTTGTTCCTGCAATCGTCATTTATTTGATCTGAGTGGAATTATGGTGGCTTGGGTACAAGCAGTATATTCATTAAATGATATATTGTGTCAACTGGCGAGTTTTCTTCTCGAAGGCCAAGTTAAGCGTAGACACACTCTTCTCGTGTGGCGCTATCAGCTACCAGCCATTGTTATCGCTACCTATATGTTATCGCTGTCAAGGTCTTGGATTCGATTTAATAATCGGGCGGCGTCAGCCGCAAACTCCTTGTACGGACTCGTAGTGTAAACTCATTTCATGTACGAGTGTTCGAAGTTTTATACTGCTGAGTAGTACCTGGAATACTGCTGCTGACGCGTGCTACGGTAGAGGTAGCACTTTTTGGCTGAATCGTTTTCTGAACGATCGGGCTCCTTAACCCAAAATTCGTCGGACTTTCATTTTTTTTTGTGACGAATAATGTTTCAGAGTATGCTTCGGTCATACGATTTATCATCCGGCAGCGCTTTCGTTTTCCTCCAAAATCATGTTTTTCGGTGAGGTATGACACTCCTTAAGTGAGGAGCTCAGAAAAAACATGGTGCACCTCTATCGTAGCATGCGTCTGCTGTACATACCACGCATATGCCAAGCGGTATTGTGTATTGTACCTATCAAACAGGCTGACGAGCACCGACTAGTAGCACGTCAGCCAACATACCACCGCGAACACCAGCCACCCCAAGAATCAAGCTTCTGGTGTTCTTCGTGCCTATCTGGTGGAGTGGTGGTGGCCGTGGGGAAGGTGGTTTTGGTGGTTGTGGTTTGTTGTTGGTTCTTCTGGAGCCACCATCGCCACCATCGAGCAAAACGACACCACGAGCAACAAGCTTCTGGTGCTCTCGCTGCTTGGCTGGTGGGGTGGTGGTGGCGGTGGCGGAGGTGATCGTGGTAGTGGGGGGGACTTCTGTGTGGTACGTGGTACTACTCTGCTGTCTTGCTACCCGTCCTCGAGGGAACGCAAGGCAAAACCACACCACCAAATCACTATCGCCACCTGCTGCGATCACACCAACACCACCAGGACCCAGGATAGGGCTATTGCAAGACTGTGGGCATCTTCGATATAGCTACTAGTGGTTGTTATGGTGGTGGTGGTGGGGGTGGTGGTGGTGGGGGTTGTGGTGGTGGTATTGGCTGGAAGTGGTGGTGTTTCCTAGCGATGGTGGTGCTGGCTTCTTGTTGCTGGTACTACTGTCATCTGTGTTCCTCATGGTGTTTGCGAGCACGGCGGGATAAGGTTCGATCGCGGTAGGAAATTCCTAATTACAACTTGCGCACTGGCAACCAGTTAGCACAGTTGCTATTGCCTCCATAGCTCTCCAATCTCGGCACGGCTTTCGACACGAGCAGTAAAGGAAGGTGACCATAAAATAGCGGGCGTTTTATCAGTCCGGAGCGTGCCTGAATCGGTTCAGTGTACGCGTCGCACGGTAGGAATCAAAAAGTGGACGAAATCCAAAAATGAGCGAGGGACGGCGACAGACGACGGACGACGACAGACGACGACAAACCTCAACACTTCGAATTCGTGAAATAAAGCCACGCTGTGGCCCTTTTCATAACTGTTTTTTGTCCGCTTGTGTCCGTTCGTGTACCCCCGGGATGCACCCCCCCCCCCCCCCCCCCCCCCCCCCCCCCCGGGGACGCTCTCACGAGCCCTTCTGGAAGAGCATTTTAAAATGCTCGTCGGGCTTCGCCCTCCTCGCAGTTCCGAAGCTCCTCATTATAAGTATTACTAGTATATTGTCGCGGCTCACCGTAGGCGACCATTGCACCTTAAATCGCAGTCCGTGGCCCGGGTGTCATGCCTGTCAGCCTTGGTGTCGTTGGCGGGCAGGACTGATACGGAACATCGTTTGAATGTCGTTGCATGTCATTAAGGAACTTCCAAATTCCAAATTAGAAGTTCGAGTTTATTTATCTAACAACTCATACATACGTATATCGTGTGCACACGACCCCCCCCCTCGCCCGCTACGTAGTATGTATACGATACCAGGTATGAAACAAAGTAGCACACGTGGCCAATTGGCTACCCTCAAAAACCCTCCAGGGAAAATTTGACCTCCCAGAGGGCGAGGCCACATTCTAGAGGACTTGCAATATTTGGAGGGCTCGAGCGCCCAACCTCTAGAGGGGTCATATTTTGTGGGCATCCTGTAGAGGCCTAAGCGGTGTTGTTAGCCTACAGAGCGTGCTCTTTTCAAACCGCTGGAGGACTGTGTTTCAGCTTAATCCCGGAAGAGGGCAACGACAGTTTCAGCCCTCTGGAGGGATGAGTATGGGCACCTGTGAGGGGGGGGGGGGGTCGTCATCTTACTCTTCAGAGGGCGTTGGCATTTCCGGAGGGCACGAGATTTCGCCCTCTCGAGGGAGCTAATTTAGTATGCGCCCTCTGGAGGCCACTCAAGTGTCCCGCGCTCTAGAGTGTGCTTGTGCCGTTCCTCGATGGGGGCCCCCGAGGACGGGAAGCCTCTAGAGCAGGGTTTTGATAAAGTGAGACCTCTAGAGGCGTTGATCTTGCGCCCGCCAGAGGCGGCCCAGCATGTCGCCCTCTGCAGGTGTTGAGAGAGCACCCTCCAGAGGCGAACCAACATGTCGCCCTCCAGAGGCGTTGCGGTTGTACCCCCTGGAGGCGTATGAACATATCATCCTCTAGAGGTCTTGAGCTTGCGCCCGGTGGAGGCGGGGCTACACGTCAACCTCCAGGGGGGGGGGGGTGTTTTGTGGAGGGTAACATGTTGCCCCCTCTAGAGGAGGGCGGAGCGTTTCGTATTCCACGCTGGAGGGCCCCGACAATGGAAAGCCTCTAGAGAAGGGCTTCGAGACACAGAGACCTCTAGAGACATTAGGTTTGAGCCCGCCAAAGGCGGGCCAGCATGTCGCCCCGTAGAGGTGTTGACATAGAACCCGCTAGAGGCCAATCGACATATCAACCTATAGAGGCGTCGAGCTTGTGCTCGGTGGAGGCGTGTCTACTTGTCACCCTCCAGAGGTGGTATTTGTTTGTGGAGGGCAACAAGGTTCCCCCTCTAGAGGGAGGCCGATGTGTTGCTATGTCCTCTGGAGGTCTGTGCAGTGTTGCTGTCCTCTGCCGTGCGGTTCCCATTAGCCGTCAGAGGCCAACAAGAACGGCAACCCTCTAGAGGTGTGGGAACTTTACCCTCGTGTAGCCGTTGTCCAGATTTCCCTCCCGGGAGGGTGCCTGCACACTCGCCCTCTCTGGCGTTTTTCGGTTGTGGTTGTGTTTACTCTTCCGTGTGTGACGGGAACAAGCCAGATACGAGCTGGTTTCGCCCCAAATTTCGTCAGCCAGTGATGCCGCATGCAATATATAGCACCTCACATGTCACACATTTAGGGTGATACTGAAACAACACCATGAACACACAGTGTGCGGGAGACGGTGTGACATATATACACGTAGGAGGATTGTTTTTTCAAGGACCTGGAGGATTGCCGCTACCACGCAAAAATGTGTCTCGCGGCCAATCACAGGCCTTCACAGAGGTCACAGCAATATTATAGACGCAGGCGATTCCGTAGGAAGGAACACATTATTTTGTTTGCTCATTGGTTTTCTGAACGAGCCACCCTTGCAGATGATGGCCCAAGCCATGTTTGCACACAGTGTAAAACGTATATACACACCTCTTCTGCAAAATATAATACTACTATTATAATAAAATCGTCTGATTGACCACTATTACTTGTTACAAACAATTTCCCCCCAAAAAAACCCTGAAAAGTCATACTAGATTTTTACCACACCTCCTGTCAACATGGTTGATTGGTTCACACCCTTGTCTGTATGTGTCTCCCCCCCCCCCCCCCCCCCTTTAACAGTTATAAGGATAAAACGTTGTTGTTGTTGTTCTTACTAATTGCCACTAAAGATACCTTATAGGTACAAATAAATAATGCACACTACAAAAACCCAAATCACTAATTAATTAAAAACTTAATCCAGGTGCTTTTAAGTTTTACTCTATAACCTGTCCTCGCACACCTCTTCTTATATACCATACATGCTACAAATAGTAGACCACTCTAGTCACGTACAACTCGTCGGAACACTATAGTATACCTGGTACGTTTATTTCAGACTGTTTAATTCTAATTTTCTTCAATTTATTTTAATTATTTCTTCCCCCCACATATAGACACACACTTCCTGAATTTACAGCCTCAGATTTGTCCCCCTCATACGGGATGTCATCCTACTGAGGACATATAAAATCACGAAGTACGCGCGATCGAAGTATTACACTCAGCTAGCAAAGATGAGCTTCGACGAAATCCTCGAGCTCACCAAGCGTCGCAAAGATAAAACACCCCTCCTAAGTCGGAATATAAAAACCATCTGTATCACAGAGATGACGAAATTCTTTTAATGTTTTCCTTTTCACCGTTGACCCCCCTATATTTCCGAAAATATAGGGTGCTAACTACCAAGTAAGTACACGCATATAAAGATAAAGGCCAACCGCGGACTGCTTGATTGAGCTATGTGAGTCATGGTAGTCATGGTTCGCGAAAAAGTTTTCTAACCCGGTAAACCCAAGTACTATAGAATCCAGAAATGTGGCGGACAATAAGAACACCGGAACACTTGGAATGACTGTCATAGGACGGAGGAAGTTGCACGCGTTAAACTAAATTTACGCCCAATGGCTTAACGCTTTGAAGCACCGGCCCATAAAACGGCGACCGCAGCAGTGGAGTAGAACATGAGCAATATCTCACGTCCATGGCTAGCAACCGCGCGTAACACTTTTAAAAGCGTAAGCACGACAAGAGGGCGGCGGCCTTCTCATACCACGCCATCTTCAATTTTGACATATTGCCCTATATTTTTAACGCATGTTCGTAGTTGTGGATAATAAATAAGGAATATGTGAAGGACAGGGTAGTTACGTATGTATCGTAGACCTCGGAATCACGCATGTAAACATGGATACCTCAAACGACAGGCCTAAAGAGCCTGCCAAGTCATCAACCCCGGGTCAGAAGCGGTCCCTTCGTTTTGACGTAAGGTCGAACTCTCCCCGGGGAAGCGACGGGGTCATCCATTGTGGGGCCCCGCATAAGCAGGGTCCCACAGGACGGAAACCTCGAGGGTGGTGCCCTCGCGCGCTCGCCCCTTGGCTCACTCCGAGACATAGACAATTAGCACCTCCTTGCTACATGATACGGAAGAAAACTGCTCGGCACGGTCGGCCGTAACGACCCCTGCAGGCATCAGGGATTGGGAGCTCGTCACTACGACATCATTGGCCTCGGGGGCAGGCGCTAGTTCCACATTGGTGACCACCGTGGGATTCGAACCCACGAGTACGAATACATGACGACCTGAACGCCAGGCCGTTTGTTTACTCAACACGCCAGCTATAAGGAGTGGATGCAAGCATGATAACAGCTGTTGTGTCCGGGTCCGATAAATCGAAACCCTGTTCCCTTAACCAATCATCCTCCAGATGACCACCACAAGACCATCCCTAGCTAAGATGAACTTGCGGCGAATAAAGAGGGGGGCGATGTGAAGGACAGGGTAGTTACGTATGTATCGTAGACCTCGGAATCACGCATGTAAACATGGATACCTCAAACGACAGGCCTAAAGAGCCTGCCAAGTCATCAACCCCGGGTCAGAAGCGGTCCCTTCGTTTTGACGTAAGGTCGAACTCTTCCCGGGGAAGCGACGGGGTCATCCATTGTGGGGCCCCGCATAAGCAGGGTCCCACATGACGGAAACCTCAAGGGTGGTGCCCTCGCGCGCTCGCCCCTTGGCTCACTCCGAGACATAGACAATTAGCACCTCCTTGCTACATGAGACGGAAGAAAACTGCTCGGCACGGTCGGCCGTAACGACCCCTGCAGGCATCAGGGATTGGAAGCTCGTCACTACGACATCATTGGCCTCGGGGGCAGGCGCTAGTTCCACAAATATGTAAATATATATATTATTTGTCCATCCGGGACAGTATTTCCATTCACATTGCATAATATACCGAATTTAACAACTAAAAAAAAGTTATAGACCTTGAACAAATTGTATATTCGTGATCGCAGAGACACAAACAAGACGAATCGATCTTGAAATTTTGAACAGACACAAAAACATCACACTAATAACAAGCAATTACGCATCACTGCATCCAGAAAAAGTAGACATGACCGGCAACTATGACACCTTCAGGCTTAAATGTATTGTGATATTCATGTGTACCTTTGCTTGCGGTGGTGCTTTCATTGCGATCAGAACGCCCACACTTCCAACGCCCAACCCCACGCCCCACACCGAACTCGCGCAACCTGCCATCCAGGAAGTCCGGACACCAGTAGGAAGACGTCAGAAGAGCTGGAACTACCATGGGACTGACCTTGCGTCAGGAAATGGTGACGACGCTCCTTCTGATCTCCTGCTTAGCCGTCCATGGGATTTCTTGGTCGCCCCGTCAATTGCGTGTCGATATGGAAACGCCTGCACAAGACATGTGTCCGCCGTGTGACCTCCTTTTCACCAAGCTCGAAGACACCGGGGGTAACGGAAGGCTGACTCAACTCGTGACGGTGCAGCAACGCGGAGAGCCTAAGAGCGGTACCGGCTTTATGTATTTCTGGGGCATCGCGTCATTCATTAGGGCGTGCAAATACTTGCAAGGGCTATACGGTGAGTAAACCTTCGTTTATATTCTAGGCGTCAATGTGTTGCAAGGTATCACTCATAGTCAAGCGCACTATGGTAAGGACCGCTCCGGTTTAGAAACCGACCGCTTGTCCGTTGCATTGCATTCCATTTGTTTACTCTGTAGAAGTCGCGTTCCACTGGTAGAGGTACGATTCGTTCGTCGAGTTTCGTTTTCGGCTGATGGGTCTTCTCGACTGGGGACCTGTCCAAACGTCAATTTGTGTTACCAATCGCTTCCGTTACAGAGCTAGGCCATGATAGGGCTTTTGGGGTTGAGTGTGTACTAATCACTCTTACATGCGCACCCTCAGATGTCGACAGGTGTACCCATACCGTACCATGCGTTAAACAATAACATCAATCATGAAGTGCAGCTCGAGTAAACCAATGAAGTGCGTAGTGATAATTATACGTAATGAGAAGTGCGGTTGCCTCGTAGACGGAGGGTTCAGCACACGATAGTGCATACTACGTGCGAGGGACGTGACCCCCCTTGTATTGGAGCCCGTTAACTTAACACATCTGGGACCCCGAGATAGCAACCAACACAAACGTAACTTTGGTGTTCACAACCGTTTCCGAACAGCGTAAGGGCCCAGCATTACTGGTAGGGTCACGTTGGACCCGTGCCATACGTCCACTTGTATCTCAACCAGCACACCCATTAGTACCATCCTCCGATCGTGTACTGGCTGTTGATGATAGTGTCATTCTGAACCCGCCGCGTTTCCTCGTTGAAGTATCAAGAGGGTTAAAAAAAACGATCATCTAACTTTATGTAGTAGTCCACGTTACTTCGTGTGTATGGTGCTATCGTCGTCTTTGCAGTTGTTCAACGTGTAACCTCCGAAGTCGCAAAATGGTGAGCCCCCTCGACGGACGGACGTGGGGCGTATGTATCATTGCGCGATGGTTTTCGTTTGGGGCCTATTCGATGGGTATAGGTTTACCGTTGCAACATTAGAGGCGTGTTGGCAGCGCCAGCTGTGACGGGTGCAAAATTCACCCAGTGGTGTGAAATTGGCGAGTTGAAACAGGCGCCTTTTCTCCTAAATAGGTAAGGCCGCGTCTGAGATTGTATATAGTGTGGTAAAAGCTTGTTTGTGATGGTTTGCAGGTCGTCAGTTATACCCCGACGCGTGCAACGTGTTTCGTGACCAGGTGAGGAAAGCTGCAGGGTAGAATTCAACGAAGGCGAAATCAAAGACGGCCAAATACTGGATCGGACCTTTAATCGCAGCATGATCTTCGAACCAGCGCTGGGCGGCAGTGATTCAAGATGTCCTTGTGAAACGATTGAGAGGTAAACAGTACGTAGCGCCCGCCGAAATATGTCGTCGATTACGCTGGGGTTTTGAGTTCACCTTCGGGCATATACACAAAATGATACTTCCTACCTTTAATATGCCGGGTCGGATGTCTAAACAAGACTTCTCAAGGATTCAGGCCGTGATCGTGACACGCTCCCTGCCACAGTCGGGGCATTTCAGAACGATACCACCCTTACTACAGTACGTACAACCTGTGTATGGAAAGCGGATCACGTCGCACTAAACTTCGACGTGAGCGTACAAAGTCGACACTGCTTGTTGGTATACCCGTCACCACTATCGCTTTTGTCGGTAAACGTGCGTTTTCTATCGGTGTCGATTTCGTTCCTATGCCAGCTGTTACCAGTGGGCACATTGAAATCGATTTAGTACCACACCCATGATTTCGATGGTCGTTTCCCAGCACATGGGAGCGGATTATCCCTTCACGTGTGATGCTTTCAATGTTACAGTCCCCGCTAAAATGGGACAAGGCTACGCCAGCCGCGCAGTTGAGGGCCGGTAACATAGAAGAGTGCTTAGTCCCACAGTAAGTATCATGTTTTTCCTGTTTTTGTTCCCTGATCTCCCTTATTAATACTTCCTGGTTTTGTCAAGGCTTTTCGTGGCTCGATAAATTTGAGACGGGACGGCACTGTCTAGGTATGCATAGCGGGAAACAAAGAAATACGAAATGGGCCGGGACGGCAAATTAATAAAAGGCTGGACGGGAGGGGTTGGTGTAATGCTTATCGACGGGACGGGGCAGGACGGTACAGCACATTTTTTGTTTTCAATGACTGGAAAGGACGCTACATATGTTTGTTCATGACAGGACGGCATATGTATTTTCTCTCGGTGGGACAGCATCTCATTTTCTCGTCGTGAAGGTACGGTACATGTGTTTCTTGGCGCGACAGGACGGTAGTGGCTGCTGGTCGTGGCTGCTGTTCAGGTGTCTTTGCTTGTTGCGGTGTTGAGCGGTTGTTGGGTGCTGTTGTGGTTCGTTGTGTTGGTGGTGATGGTGTCGAGCACGGCGGTGCTCGTGGCAGTCATCGTGGTATTTGGTGTTTCTTGTGTTGTCTCGTGTGTGTGATGTGCGAGGTTGGTGTCATATTAATGTCGTAATTAATGATTTCCCAACAAAAGCAATTATATCATGTCTCGTATGGTATCAATATTTGGCCATATTACTTGTTTTTCTTGATAAACCTAGGAAAAACTTATTTGCTTTGCTTTCATTGACCTGGATGAAGCCTCCTGGTCTCTCTCTAGAATATTTGCTAGGTTTCACCCCTATCACGTCAATTTATTCATGCTGTATCCCCCTACTCAACATGCCTTCCATGTAATGTGCTAACAGTAAAATCCCGCTCTACAATCCCCAGATATCCTGCGTTCAATGTTCTACTTGACTTCATGTTACATCCCAAGTCTAGAGTGCCGTTCGCCACAGGTGCCGTTTCCGGACATCTTTGACGGGCAGAAAAATATATTCGTATGAGTGATATCTTGACGGAAATGGGTAACAGCTTATAGCGGGATGGGACTGTAGGGGCATGTTTTGAAGGCGGGACGGGACGGTAAGGGAATATTTTCTCGACGGATCGGGACGACGGTAAATTGCAACGGACAAAACCTATATTTGGGACGGGACGGCACGAGTCAATGGTAGGTGGAATTGCCGAGGGGACGAGACAATGGTTCGATCTTGGGGGGGTTATACCACCCCATCCCATCGCTACCGACAAAACCGTCCAATAAACCATGAAATGCCTTGGAAAGTTTTCCCTCAGTCACATTTTCAGATTTAGTAGCCATTCCCTCCTTTCCTATTTTTCCATTTTGTTTTTGAACGGTGCACGTACACCTAATGGTAGGTGTTTCTGTGTTGAAATGGTCCGGCCAGCCAACAAACGGTCCCCCCGCTTCGCCTTTTAGCGGCCTTGCAAGGTGTATTTCCGAAATCGCGCCACGTATCTTGTCCCTCTTTCCCGACTAATGTGAACCACCCCGCGCTTGAATATACTCACGTCCACCCATGCTTTGCCCTTCAGGGTAACGATCGTCTTCTCCAAGAACAAAAAGCATGCCCTTCCAGTGGAGCCCAGCTGCGCCTACTCTCACGGGACCGGGATGGATATAGGAAAAGCTGGTGAAAGCGTCGGAAAAACAGCCTGTACTTTTGCAGACGGCTCGAAGGTAGAAAACAAGGACGACTTGTGGCGATGCATGCAGGAAGCGAACTGCAAAATCACCGACGAGTGGCTGCAGATGGCCGTGTTTAGAGACCCTAGGCCAGCGGTTGTTAGCTCGTATTTCCACAGGAAGGTCGAAGGGAATAAGCATCTTGGCATGTTGGAGGACTTTACCGCCCGCGAATTACCGTTATTATGTCAGTGGGTGGCGATCCGGTACATGCTTTTCCGTGGTTTGCTCCCTCGCCAGTCCATGGAGTTCTGGTATGACGACGTTATGGCCGACCCCTTACAGTTTCACTATAACTGGTTTCACTCGGTTGGCCTGCAGCTTCCGCCCCATGTTGTTCGATCTACCACGAGGGCGGCTGTCGCCGATCACCTAGGGTTTGACCACAAGAGAATCGACGCCCATCCGGGTGAACAACCCAGGAACGATTCAGGTGTACGTCGGTTTGAGGACGAAGTTTCCCCCGAACTCGTTGAGATGTCCAATGCCGTGCTACGGGTGTGGTTGCCTGGGTTTCTCCTAGATCAGCTGGGTGTAACGCCGTGAAGGGCGACATGATTTATCTCGGAGGAGGGAAACGCGTAGCGAGAAGCCGACGAACGGCCTGTCCTATGTCATTTTGGCAGCAAGAGGGGGCATACCTTGGCATTCCGGGTCGTTTGGGGGAGACACCCGGGCCCCCTATGTACGAAGTAGTAGTTTCGTTGTCCCTAGATAGTGATATTTCCATCTCTCGTTGCAGTGAGCGTGGTGTGAAAGAGAAATGCAAGGGACGAAGTAACGCACGCATTGCACGCTGCATGCACAATACTTGAAGTATTTGACCCTCAACTGAATGTATAGCCGTTTCTTTTGGTTTTTTTTTCTGAGGTTCATAAATGGACCCCTTTTGACTCGTCTGCTGCAGTGTAGTTTCTTATGGAAGCGTATGACAAAAAAACGCATTTCATTTTTTCCGTATGTCGCGGAGACCACAAAAGACGAGAGACCACACATAAACCATGCACATTTCATTTTTTTCGTATGAGGCGGAGACCACAAAAGACGAGAGACCACACATAAACCAATTACTGCCAAGTACTCTTGGACCAGGTATATGATATGTATCGTACAGCAGCAATGCTGCCACCGCACAAAGCAGGTACCACCGAGATCGTACTCGTTCGAAGCAAAAGTTAGCATCGAGCCACCCCAACATCGCCCAGCACGTGCCGCTACTGCGCCCGCAGCTCTTTCGACCCCAAGAGAACGGTGACGGCACCCAGGTGCCGAGCGTGCTCGGCGAGTCGAGGGCATCGTGTCGGCTCTGTATAGGGGCAAAACACACGCTCACAGCAAAATGCTGCAGCTGTGGTAAGATACGAGCTACTCAGCGAGAACTCGTTCGTCGACAACTCTTCAAGACGATTGATGGCTCACGTCCACCTCATCGTCCGTCCCCGAAGCCGTAGTGAGAGTTTCTGACTGAGCGCCGGGCGAGTGTGGGTTTGTACGCGACCGCTTCTTCAGTCCGTATATACAGCAGCTCTACTGGTGTGCCGGGCAGATGCATACGAGTACACACTGCTCTTATACTACACATAATACATGCATGTAAAAACCTATACAAGGGCTAAAATATTAACCTCAGTTTGTAACCTCTGACCCTGTTCATTCTGGGGCGCAGACTGAACGAGGTGGCCTAGTCAAACTATTGTTCATACTTTTTTGTAGTCAAACTTTGTCGTATATTGAAACACTTGTCATTGCTGTTTCTCCGCATCGCGATCACGCCCATTAAATGCATGTAGCCCAAACGACTAATATCACATCTGGTTGACAGGTACGGTCGGCTGGTTGACAGCCCCGGCATCTGGTGTGGCCGTCTGTCTATATTGCAGTTGCCAAAAAGTGATCGTTCGAGCCATTTATAGGTACACGTGAAGCCAAAATAGGTTATACGTAAAATGAGTAGCCGACAATAAAAGGTGTACCTACGCACTTTAAGCCATTTGCAGGTACAATGGAGCTCAGGCCCAATATCAGGCGGGCCAGGAAGCCATTTCGGTGACATTACGCAGTGTACCTATAGATGGCTCAAAGTACGCAGGTATACCTGTTTTTGGCTAATGCCCTTTATATGTATACGTACCAAATGGACATTTTCCCGGACTAATTTCACTTTTCACCTCCGGCCGCGGGTTTTTTCTCGCGCTATCGGCTGCGGGGCACGCAGGGGGCCCGCGTGTACGCCACGGCGCATGTGCGGGTCCCGGCCAATGCCCGTGGGACGTGCTCTGGGCCTTCAAAGTCGCAAAGTCTGGCAAATCACTCACGGGAGGCGTTCCGACTTGACACCGCCTCGCAACTACTATGAAAAACCTGTCGTACGACTGTTTTTTCATCCTATGAACTTTGATGCTTCGTTTTTGACCCGTCGCACGAACGAAACACACACAGCACGCACCACGCACGAGACAACAAGAACCACACCGACATAGAACGAGGCACACATCAAGCGTCGTGCAGCAGTAGCTGATACCATGTTGCATGCGCCTGCTCTCTCTGGGCTGTGTACAGCAGTAGCAGTTGTACGACACGCTTGACAATTTACAGCCGCATTTTATTTTAAATTGTGATTTCGTTCCAATATTTGGGAATCTACGTAGAGTACACATACACAGATCTACGAGTACCTATGTACGAACACGAGTATTTTGGTACAGTAGCACTACTGCTGTACTTTACGGGTACATGCCTCTACAGTAGTCTGGGCTACAAACCGCGAAGAGGCCAAGGCGGCGTTTGTCGAACAGCACAGCACAGCAGTACTACAGCAGAAGAAGCTGCAGAACCCGCAATGTGCGCGGGACAGCTACGAGTAGCAGGGGGGATCCAGCAGGCTAGTTGTGACAGCTACGAAGCACTGATTTGCTGTGTTCTGTCTCTCATTGTGTATAGACGTGTGTATGTTTGATGTATGCCATTCCAGCAAAACCTCAGGTTGTTTGCCCGGCCTCGCCCGGATTTTCCGGATGTTCTGCTGGGTTTTTGTTTGCGCTGTGCCGCCTTCTACTCGAGGTTTCGAGGTCGCCATGTGCTGCTTGTTCGCCAGCGCCCAGCGGAGGGCTTGGGGAGCCGCTTGCTGGCCACAATCGGTGCACGCAGCAGTGTCAGCTGTTTAGGCCCTTATACCGGTTTTGGGACATGCCGTTGGGTTATGTGGATTACACACGAAGTACCTTTATCAGGCGCATTTACTACAAAACATTATAGAATAGCCACGACGAAATAAATGTCGCAGATCGTGATTTCGCTTTTTTCAGGTCAATTCACAAAATGGCTTCGAGATTTATGAGTCGTTCGTCGTGAATCTACTCGACATAGCAAATCACCATTCAACACAAATAAATACAGTAGTAGTGGGTGTCTGCATTTATTCATAAATTTTGTGCCAAGAAAAACGACCTCAGATTCGCACGAACAATATAAAACGTTGGTTTAGAAATACAGCTCACCACTGTGAGATCGACTTTAAATCCAACACAAAATAGTTAGATCGATTTCGGAAACAAAATAAGTCGTTGAGCCCGGACACCAAACTGAAGTTTCTTAACACCGGGAGCCCACTGTACTTCAGATACGATATTATCTCGCGGCATTTGTTTCGGTAGGAATGTTTACGGCGAATCAACGCACGTAACGTAAAATACGTACGTAAGCGGAATGCTTTCAAGGATTGTACAACTCCAATCAGTCCAGAAGGCTCCGCTCTTCGGTAGTCCAAAAACCGAAAACACACAAAACCAATCCAGAGGGAAAAACGGAAGAGAACTTGAGCGTGCGTGACGGTGAACCGAGACTGAGTACTACGATGGTAATAGTAAGGCATTGTTGAAGGTATCATACGGAGATCTGTTGTGTAGCGCTAGAGCTTGGAGAAGGATTGCTTGAAACGAAATTGGAATGCGCAGGCAGAAGACTGGCCTTTGCAGGAAGCTGTTGAGACAAGGAGGCAGACCAACCTGAAAGCATCCACGGAAGGAAACGAACAAGAAGTGGTAAGAGACTGGGGACAGGGGATTGAAGACCTTGGTGCGTGCGTTTTTAATGGCTCTTATTCTTCGTTACATGGGGCTTCAGCGGGGATGTCCGTGGAGCTATGTTTTGCAGGTTGCCTCTGACAAGCTATGTATGCAGGTTGTATCACAGGTACAGCAGCAAAGAAGGTACAGCAGTAAGCTTCTCTTGAGTTGAAGCTGATAGATAATGTATAGGAAATAAACTAAGCAGTCTAAACATGAATGATTTTATGGGATTGTTTACAAGTTTATTCTCTCGTTTGACTCACAGGTAGGAATACAGCAGCAATCTAGGCCATCTTTGCTTCTTGCTTTAAGTAGAGCGCCTGACAGATTTTCTGGTCTTGAGAGTACTCCTTTCTTGTGCAGGCTGGCTTTTTCTCTATTTCGTACGTACACGCAGATCTGTACATGCATATGGTTTTATAGGATGTTCGAGTTTTTATTCTGACAGGTTATCACAGATGTCACGAACCCCATGCGCTTCAAGAACACAGATTATTGAAACAGGTATCAAGAAATCCCCTCAGGCAGGCACGGTAGAAACCGAAACAACAGGCTGCACGAGTGATGAAATTACGTCACTGTTTTTTGTTCTGTGTAGTATCGCGGCATTTGTTTAGTAGGTTTCCAAGTCTTCCGGAGGTTTTCTTGATACGGGTTACGGGGTTGTTCGAGTTTTCGAGTTTCGATTTTCGTCTGCTACGAGGCCACCGCGAGCGCTACAGTTTGAACCTCGGCATGAAACTAGGCTCATTCGAACGATCTTGTGTAGAGCTATCGATGGTGTTGAAATCAATGCGTGGGAGCATGTAGGATATATGTATCATCTGGAATGTTGTTTTCATGAAGAACAGGCTGAGTAGGTTGCAGTATATGGATGACCAATCCCCAACGCAGAATGATACGTACGTTCCTCTCTCGTTGCGACAATAACAACACCAACATGCTGCGGAAACAACACAGCAACAACAGCCTGCCGTTGTACTCGTACGAGCCCCTACAAGCTTGTATGCGTATGCATGCTGCTGTCGAGATGGCGAGGTGTGGCTCGGCCGGTGTTGTGTTATGTTTTGGTTATTTTTACTGGTAACCGCTGCTGCTTGCTGCTTGCTGTACTTTGCTGTGAGTTCGACCGATTAAGTGATAAAGTCAAAATTACTGTGTACTAGGTGCCATGATAGGTCTACGTTACGTTTTTTCAAGCACCAATATTGTTTTTATGAAATCACAGGTTTATTCTCCCCAGCAGGCTATTAATATTGAGGACGTTGTGTGCATCCGCAAGACATCCATTTGTTTTTGTTTATGTGCTCAATCAAGTACGTAAGCGTTGTCTACTGTCAAGCTGGGGGAGTGTCTGTTCATGTCTAACTGTTAGGCAAGTAACATGTGTATAATATTGTAATATTATTAGTTCGTTTTACTGCTGTATAAGGTCAAATAGGGCACGTTTATAAGTATAGAGTGTTATATGTATATGTTATTATTGGGGATACTTGTTTATTGTACCTTGTATAGTGTGAGAGATCGGTTGATTGATTTGATTTGGAATTATATTGAGTCAATGCGGAATAATCGATTGGTTTGTAAATATGGTCAAAATAGAGCACGTTTATAAGTATAGAGTAGTATATGTACCTGGTATATGTTATTATTGGGGATACTTGTTTCTTGTACCTTTTATAGTATGAGAGATCGATCGATTGGTTGGATTGGCAATAAAATTGAGTCAATGTGGAATAATCGATTGGTTTGGAAGATTAACAATTACTGTACAAGTTCTTTGGCCGCGTTTTGGTTTGTCCGACTTCGTTTAAGTACTTGTTGCGTGATAAATCACTACAGGAATGTGCCTACGTTCATCACACAGTTTGAAAATGAGTTCGGGTCTGTTGGTTGATCTACACTTGATGCATACTATGAGGCGATCACAAGACAAGGGCTTTTGCAGGCAATTTGGGTTTTTGCAGGCAATTTGGTTTTAGCCTTTGTGATGGTGATTTTCTTCGCAGGTTCTACAGACTCTGCAAGATCGTTCTCACAGGTGTTTCAGGGGTAGTGATACTGCAAACTGGTTCTAGTTTTCAATTCTGTATGGGGAATGTAAGCCATTCTATAGCTGCTCTTTGTCATACCGAGAACTTACCGGAATTGAAAACATGGTTTAGAGATATTATCATAGGGAGTCGGGAACGGGGGAAGCTCGATAACAGTACGTTGGAATTTTGAGGACTGTAGAGAATGCATTGATATTAATCAATGGAAACAATATAATAGTTCAGGTTTCAGTGGAGCTATTCACGTCATGGGAATTACTGCATACAGCGGAGCTACATACATTTGGGGAGCTACTATACCAATACTTTCAAGGCTGCATAGGAATTTATTACTAATAGTTATACATCAATATATGTAGACCCTGAAACCTTTATCGATTGTTACTCTATTAATGGATGTTGATACCTCGATAGATGTTTACAAAATGATAGATTCTGCTGTTCCAGATTCGTTGAGATAATGTGTAAAGGATGAACAACAATGACGGATATAGCTACACACGTGGCCATCTTGGGTACCCTGCCGCACACCCTGCCAGCATGTATACCCTGTGGAGTTTTTTTATAGACCCTGTCAGGGTGTCGACACCCTGTGGACACCTTGGCAAGGTGCTGCTACAGTACAGGGTATGTCCTCAATACCTTGGCAGCATGCAGTATGCGTCCCTACCCTGCCAGGGTGATCGGTACCTACCATGGCAGGGTGGCGACACCCTGTACAGGGTGTTGTACTGTACAGGGTATGTTACGCAATACCTTGGCAGCATGCAGTATGCATCCTTACCCTGCCAAGGTCATCTGTACCTACCATGGCAGGGTGTCGACACCCTGCACAGGGTGTAGTACTGTACAGGGTATGTCACGCAATACCTTGGCAGCGTGCAGTATGAGTCCCTACCCTGCCAGGTGATGTGTATCTACCACGGCAGAGTGTCGACACCCTGCGCAGGGTGTAGCACTGTACAGGGTACGCCACGCAATACCTTGGCAGCATGCAGTACGCGTTCCTACACTGCCAGGGTGATCTGTGCCTTTCATGGCAGGGTGTCGACACCCTGCACAGGGTGTAGTAATGTACAGGGTATGTCACGCAATACCTTGGCAGCATGCAGTATGCGTTCCTGACCTGCCAGGGTGATCTGTACCTTCCGTGGCAGGGTGTCAATACCCTGCACAGGGTGTAGTACTGTACCATTTGATGACTGTACAGGGTATGTCACCCAGTACCTTAGCAGCATGAGTATGCGCCGTCTCTACCCTGCTACGTGTATTAATAGTGTGTTTTTTAAACGTACCATGACAGAACAGCCGATTTTCCTAATTGAGAATTGCCTTTCCGATGAGAATAAAAATCGAAAATATTGGTTTTTGAATAGTAATAAGAGATACACTTCCCTCACAGACATGTTTTCAATGTAAACTATTGTCAGTTCAAACACCCGTCGATCAGCGTCGATAACAAAAAAAAAAACGAAATCGGCGTCTGCAGGCTCAAGCTATCGAAGATCCCAGAAAAATCTGGATTTAAGGGCGAGGTACCTCGCTCACAAATGCAAATTCCCTTAAACTCCTTGATTTTTCGAGCCTGTCAAGGTTGAGTTCAATCGTTTTTTCGTGGATGATACCTACCACCGAGGAACATATTTTCTGGGTCATATTTTGATCGTGAGCGAAATACAACTCTTTAAAAAAAACAAAGTACGAATACTAAAATCGATTGTCTTTCTCATCGGAAAGGCAATTCTCAAATAGGAAAATCGGCTGTTACAGGATGTCGACACCCTACACAGGGGTTATCGTTGTACAGGGTGTGCATATCGTACAATGTCAAGGTGTTAACACCCTGGCAGGGTGTGGTTGCGTTTGCCACCCTGCCAGTATACTAGGATCATACCTTGGCAGGGTACCAAGACCCTGTGCAGCGTGACATACTATACAGGGGGTGTGTCATAATTTCGCGCATTCCCTCAATTTCCCCTTGAGGTGCTCTCTGTAACGCTGCTAACACGAGTGCTACAGTTAGACCCCCGCCGTGTTAGTACGCGTATCCAGATGTGTCTATCGAGAGCTATTCATAGTATATTTTAACTCAGCTCAACTCGTCGGGGTAAATGAGATATCAAGCAAAGGGCGCAAAAGAGTTCTTCGTGCATCCGGCACTGGGATATTGTTTGGTGTCCCCCACAAACCAAAGCCTTCCAAGACTCTACAAAAATGTATTTTTGCGCAAAAATAGAAAGCAGATGGACGCCTCCTGCGTAAGCCGGCCTCGCGATGAACGCTAATGGCTATTATGGGAGTCTTGGAGCGGAGACTACGGACACACAGGAAGTGCAACAAGGGCAAAGCAGCTGGACGAAGGGCCTTGGGCGGGCATGGATTGGTGAGCCTTGATGAGCGGCTGGTGTTATTATTAGTTTTTGTTTTTGTGTGGTCACGTGGTCACGTTGTTTGGAGGGAAAAACAGGTGTGACCAGCAGCCCTGCATGCATGCCCCATAGAAAGCACCGTGCACTATACTCACCAGCTCGCCCGAAGACCTCTCTTCTCCTCCTTCTCATTTATATGACCCAACACCGTTCCTGGGTATCTCCTTTTGGCAACCTCCGAGGTCCGAGGTACGAATCAGTTTACGAAGCAAATTGTCAACGGTCAGTTTTTTACAGCACCATCATATAATCGTACGTACGTATCAGAGTATAGTTGTACCAGAGGGTAGTATAATATTTACTCGTACGAATACAGCAGTAGTAGCAGCACGTACTCTCGTACGTACTCAAAATAGGTTACGAATTCGTTGCGTACACATACTGTCAGCTTTTTTGGACCACTCTAAAAACCTATGTACACACCCTGTCGATAGCACGCTCGGTGGAAGTATCGCACCAAGCTTTTGCAAACGTCATTTCGACAAGACCAGATGGTCGCAGCTTTGGTTTTCATTTTGTCTCTATGTCATACTCGTACAAAACTCTCGCACGAGCATTTGACAAAGAAGGGTGCACCCCGCCAAAACATGGACTGAAAGGCGGACTGTGCTTTGCACTGATGTGGACGCCAATACATACAATATGTATGTAATACCTGGTACTTTGTGTCCGCTGTACGTACGTACGAGTACGTGCTGCTATTTTCTGGACAGCTGTTGTTGCTTTTGCTGCTGTAGATGGGTTATGGGTTATATAAGGACCACTACTATTGCTGTACGTACTGGTGCTGCTGTATACTGATTTCACTCTTCTGTGGTTGTAGTTGTTATTATTGTGGGTGTGTGGATCGGTTGGTGCGGGTGTGTGTCGATCGGTTGGTGCGTACGTACGTGGTTGGGTGGGTGGGTCGGTGGTTGGGTAGGTGAGTGTGGGTGAGTGGATGTCGGTAAGTACGTGAGAGTGGACGGGTGTGGGTGGGTGTCAACCACGTATCAGACGACCCACACCGACACCCACCCATGCGTGTGTGGATCGTGACCCAGTTCTTGTTTTGTATTTTTGTTTAGGGCATTAGCCAAAAATAGGTATACCTACGCACTTTGAGCCATTCATAGGTACACTGCGTAATGTACACCGGAAACGGCTTCCTGGCCCGCCTGATATTGGGCCTGCGCTCCATTGTACCTACAAATGGCTCAAAGTGCGTCGTAGATACACCTTTTATCGGCTACTCATTTTACGTATCACCTATGTTTAGCTTCAACTGTACCTATAAATGGCTCGAACGAACACTTTTTAACAACTGAAATATAGACAGACGGCCACACCAGATGCCGGGGCTGTCAACCAGCCGACCGTACCTGTCAACCAGATGGTGATATTATAATAATACAGTATATTCAGAAGTTAGATATTTCAGAACATCGGCGGCGTTGGCAGGGACTACGCGTTTTTGCGTATGTGACGTGTTTTCCTTGGAATAATAAGCTTGTGCTTGCGTTCGTAAAACACAGGCAATACGCACAGAGCGTACTGGTCTTGATTATTACTTTATTGTTACTTGACGTCTTGTGAATGCCTGCTTCTACGCCCGTCGACTTGACGAAGTGCTTATTACGGGAAAGCGTAGTCATTGTCTCTGTCCGCTTCGTTTTGTGTCACCTTGTTAATGCTGGTCCTCACACCTTCTGATTGTGTATCATGACGCGTTTTCATTGCTGCAGACACAGCAGTCTCTTCTGAACGCGACCAGGCGGTAGACTATGGCAAGCGTAAGAAAAACCGGGCTAGGCAGCAGAGTGCGCATGTGTGGAGACGGATATGACCGCCGGTCGATGGGAAAATATCGGCGAGACTAGGAGCAAAGCCTTTATGGGTGGAGGGTGGAGATGTATTTCGAAAACACAATTTCTCACGGCCGGTGCAGCTTCTTTGCCAATGTGAGTTTTGTGTAGGCCGTCTAGAATGTGCCTGTGAATTGCTGTTTTTGTGTGGTTGGTAGCGCGTCAGTTATCTCAGATTTTTTTTCGACACGCATAAACAGCTAGCTTTCACCGATGATGGATATTTGAAGCTCGGCGTCCTTTACACTTTCAATTTTTCTTCTTATTATCTACCAGGTACCAGGTA
This sequence comes from Saccharina japonica, assembly GCA_008828725.1. Classification (NCBI taxonomy): domain Eukaryota; class Phaeophyceae; order Laminariales; family Laminariaceae; genus Saccharina; species Saccharina japonica. The sequence continues at coordinate 302,513 of MEHQ01000050.1, read as the reverse complement.
TCCGGGCACTCAGATTGATGACGTGTTCGTTTTGTGTGTGCGCATAATGCCACCTCTAGTGTTACGTTCGCTCGCGCCTTCGCTCGGTTTTCTGCGGCGTTGTTCTCGGTCGCAAATCACGATCGCCCGCTCGGTAGTTTGCTGGCGGCCTTGGGCTGCTTCGTCTGCCGCGCCGTCGCCCGCTGTTGTACCGTATACAATATACACTTTCGCTCTACGTATAATTATCTGCGTGTACATTAGACAAGGTGTTGCTTTTCAAAAGGAACTTCACGATGATGCACAAGCGCAAAAACAATCTGTGCACCCAGCTGAGTGGAAATTATTGTACACCCAAGTTTTATATGGGTTTTAATGTTTATTCGTAGTGCATCAAGAACCCCGATCCCACGACCGATATGTGGGATGACGGTGTGACGGTTCGCGTTTCGAGCTCTCGATTTACGGTTCGCGCTTCACGCCCACGGTCCCCGGCGCCCCCTGCGGAGGGTTCAATATATTTCTGCACCTTGTGGGTGAAAGCAGGGTGCCAACTGGGATCAGATCCGGGTGGGATCAGTACTTGGTGGAAGCACGCGGTGAAACACCCTGCCCCCTCTTCGCACCCTGCTCCCACCCGAACCAGATCCCACTCGGGTCTGATTCAATTTGGCACCCTGCTCCCACCCACAAGGTGCAGAAATGTAATCAGCCATCGGTAGGAGCCGCCGGAGAACGTAAGCGCCAAGCGCGAAGCGTGAACCGGCATACCACGTATCGGTCGTAGGATTAGGGTACTGGGTGCACTACGAGTATACTGTAAATCCTACCAGGTACCCGATATATAATAACAATCTGGGGGTACCATAATTTCCACCTAGCTGGATGCACGGATTTTTTTCGCACAAACGCACCCTAACCTGCCGAAGGAAATTGTGTACCCCGGTGTATTGACTCGTGTGATCTTGCGTAGCGGGATGTTTGAAATCCCACTTCAGTCTCCAATATACTGGTAGACTGAACCGTATGCATGTCCCCTCCAAAGTTAACGTTGTGTGTGCATATATATTTCCTACTCGCCTGTGCCCCGCCTTTTTGTCCCCGTCCATTAAAACTATATTATCTTCGGATGCTGCGGCAGACGGGGAGGACGAAGGTGGCAACAAGAGTGTACTGGACCCCCTGTCCTATAGAGCGTGGCGCTTGACATCTAGAGTGTGTGTGCATCCTTTTTCTCTAGTAGCTCATCACCATGATCATGCCCGTTTTATCGCGTTGCATGTTACATGTGACGCCTGGTGTGTATGTTATATTTGTATATATAATGCATATTTTAAACCGTCTACCGGTGTAGTGTATCTTTACGCACACCCGTGCGGAACGCTGTACTAGCTGGTATAATACTATCTTATGATAAACATTGTTTTTCTTTGAAGTGCTATATTTTAGTATATATGTACCATGTTTTAGTTCATCCTTTAAAGTGCTATTATGTTCGTCTCAACATATTCCTTTCGCGTGTCTTTCCCTCTCATATTTTCCCTCTTATATGTTCAGGTGACGGAGCGTACGGCGTCAACAGAAATGACAACAAGGGGTTTCTGCAGGCTGACTACGAGAGCGTCGCGCCCGAAACGAATATAAATAGGAACATAGCGAGAACCTGTCCGCGGGTTTATTCGGTTGCAGATAATTAAAGAGACGGGGTGATTAATACCACGATCTGCTGCGTTGTGGGTAGTTTTCACCATTGACAGCCCCCCCCCGCTCGCGCAATCGGGTTTCCAAGGGCTCCACGAGAAGGGGAGTTGGAAATAGGCATTTGCGGCATGTCCCATTATGGTGTCGGTCCCCCCGGGCGGTTGTAATTTGTGTGCGCACAAATACGAGCGGATGTAAGCGACGGTTAATAAGGGTATAAATTCAGATACCTTGCAAAACATCGTGCACATGGAGTATGAAGAATTTGCAGCGTGTTTGACTTTTGCAACGTGTGTGTACACATTCTGCCAACACTGTCGAGGTACTAAACAATGGCAGTATTTTTTCCCTTACAAGCCGGGCAAGGTAACCGCCCGGTAAGCTGAAAAGTGTGTGAATGCCCTTCTGTACGGTATATTGAGGTGTATCAATGACACTGACAGGTTGCTGGACCCCCGACACTGGCAGAATGTCTCTCAATGAAAGTTCGGACGCCCTGCCGTCCTTCAAGGGTGTCACACGCTGTTCAAAGCTATGTTTTTTTTTTCGTTTTTAGGAGAGCATCAGGCACTCTGTCGGCAGTGCGGTGTTTGAGAAACAGTATGACACTGTACACATATTTGAGATGTTAAACCCTGTACATCATTTGATAAAATCGGCACACTCTACACTTTGCCAGATAAAGGCAGGGTGTTACACGCTGTACACTTTTCTTTATAATTTTCAGAACATGGAACGCCCTGTGGGAATTTTGGCAGGGTGATAACCCCTGTACAGCATCCGACACCCTGCCAGAAACCTGACAGGGTATCGAACCCTGTACAGGGTGACCACACCCTGTCAGATTTTTGGCAGGGTGTCTCACCTTGTACAATGGTATTTCCCGTCAAAAACACTGGCAGGGTGTCTACATCGAATATTGGCAGGGTGTCCACGTCAAACCCTGTGCAGCATCCGACACCCTGCCAGAAACCTAACAGGGTGTCAAACCCTGTACAGGGTGACCACACCCTGTGAGATTTTTGGCAGGGTGTCTCACCTTGTACAATGTTATTTCCCGTCAAAAACACTGGCAGGGTGTCAGGGTCAAATATTGGCAGGGTGTCCACGTCAAACACTGTACAGCATCCGACACCCTGCCAGAAACCTAACAGGGTGTCAAACCCTGTACAGCATTGGGACACCCTGTGAGATTTTCGGCAGGGTGTCTCACCTTGTACAATGTTATTTCCCGCCAAAAACACTGGCAGGGTGTCAGGGTTAAATGCTGGCAGGGTATCAGGGTCAAATGCTGGCAGGGTGTCTACGTCTAATGCTGGCAGGGTCCCCAAGATGGCCACGTGTGTAAAGCCTACAATGAGATTGATACGTCTTAGATACCTAGGGGATTCCATACGTTACTCTGTTAGTGAAGACTCGAGCTTTCGAAGGGTTGCATATATATTAAAAACCCAAATCACTAATTAATTAAAATTCATCCAGGTGCTATTAAGTTTTACTCCATAACCTGTCCTCACACACCTCTTCTGCAAAATATAATACTGCTATTATAATAAAATCGTCTGATTGACCACTATTTACTTGTTACAAACATTTTCCCCCCAAAAACACCCTGAAAATTCTTACAAGATTTTAACATACCTCCTGTCAACATGGTTGATTGGTTCACACCCCTGTCTCTATGTGTTTCCCCCCCCCCGCTTATAAAGGATAAAACATTGTTGTTGTTGTTTTTTTCAACCCCTACCTACTATTAATAATTGCCACTAAAGATACCTTATAGGTACAAATAAATAATGCACACTGTTGAAAACCCAAATCACTAATTAATTAAAAGTTTATCCAGGTGCTTTTAAGTTTTACTCCATAACCTGTCCTCACACACCTCTTCTTATATACCATACATAGCTACAAATAGTAGAACCACTCTATCACGTAAACTCGTCGGAACACTACAGTATACCTGGTACGTTTATTTCAGACTGTTTCATTTTAATTTTAATTTAATTTTAATTATTTCTTCCCCCACAAATAGACACACACTTCCTGAATTCTACAGCCTCAGATTGTGTCCCCCTCATACGGGATGTACATCCTACATGAGGACATATAAAATCCGTAAGTACGCGCGATCGAAGTATTACACTCAGCTAGCAAAAATGAGCTTCGACGAAATCCTCGAGCTCACAGCTGTTGTTTTTTAATTTTTTTAATATATTTTATGATAAGTAGGGCAACTTTCAAGAAACCAGGAAGGTAGATATACATGTACTCGAAACTTTTCCCCACCCACTTTGTCCCGAGCCACTGTTTCTGCCCGTTTGATGGAGACAACCCGGTGTTACTACAGTAGACTCCATCGATCCCCTGGACTCCACTCGTCTCCCTGGACTACATCGTTGGATACATTCTTCGCCTTGTACGACGCAGCTTCGTCGAGTACATCGGGTACAACACAGCGTCGTCGAGTCCGTCGTGTACTGCACAGCTTCGTCGAGTTCATCTTGCTCTACACGATAGCAAAGCGAGAGGTTTCGTCAAAGGGAAACGGGAGGCGTCCCGGGTAGGGGAGGAGGAGTGATGGAAGGGAAGAACATAACAGGGTAACCAAACAGCCATGGCAGGAAGAGGGGGACCTTTTTGGGGACCTTTTGGTGGACCTTACCCGAGAGGAGGCCCGCCACAAGGAGGCCCGCCACAGAGCGGCTAGGCTGGAAGCCCACCACAGGGCGGCCAGGTTGGATGGGGTCCGCAGGGTGGTGCAGGACAAGGGGCAACAGGACCAGAAAATCCTGTAGGAGCGGGAGGCGGGTAAAATCAGATGGCCCCTCCCCCTCTACCGTCGCCCTTTGGATTCGGAGGACGATGGGGTCCACAGGCAGCCCCAAGAGGAGCACAACCGAACCCTCGATCGCGGTGGGGACCTCCGATGGTGCCAAGGCCGCCGCGGCAACAACAGCCAGGTTTTGCTGGGCAACAGCAGCCAGGGCTCGCTGGGCAAAAGCAGCCAGGGTTCGCTGGGCAACAGTAGCTAGGGTTCGCTGGGCAACCGTAGCCAGGGTTCGCTGGTCAACAGCAGCCAGGGTTCGCTGGTCAACAGCAGCCAGGGTTCGCTGGGCAATAGCAGCCAGGGTTCGCTGGTCAACGGCAGCCAGGGTTCACTGGTCAACAGCAGTCAGGGTTCATCGGACCAGAGGGAACTCAGGGGTGGCAGGCACCGTGGGGTGGTCAACCCATGATGCGGGGGTGGGGACCCCAGGGACGACAACCACCTTTCCCACTAGGAACTGATGGATCACAGATCGGACAGCTTAATATGTTATACGACATAACCGGAGGGTTTTCGAAAGAAACCCAACGCATGGTCGACCACCTAGTCAAGGACATGGGGGTAGAAGGACGGAAGAGCGCTTACGAGTCGGTGCTGTACCGGGAGGGGTGAGGATGCTGACGAACACCACAGCCGGCGACTTCCGATTGCGGTGCTGGTGGATACTGGAATGGGCGGAGGAAACTACGTGTCACGGCAGTTCGTCGAGTCCATTGAGGAACGCGATAGTTGGGGCAAATCGCTGGTGAGTTCAGCGGAAAAGGGCCTACTTAGCGCAGCAAACCCAAGGAACAGCGCCGTACCCCCGATGGAAGTGGTAGGCTAAGCTTGGTACCACTGGTCTTTGCCCCGATCGACCAGATCTCCCTTGTGAAGTTCCGGGTGGTGAAATGACTTCCGTACGCGATGATGCTTGGGGCCGCGTTCATGATGGATCATCGAAGTATCATCAGTTTCGATGGTGAGGAGGGTTTCCGGTCGACACCATCCTCATCGTGGGTACCATTCGCCCCGAAGGAGGTCGGAGAAGCCGCAACAGGAGCGATGTATGCCGAACGGGACCACTTTTGCGCGGTGACACCATCGACACACGAGCAAGAACCGGAAAAGTTGGAGGAACCGAAGATTCCGGTGGGGATTATGGAGTTAGGAAGCTCTGTATGGGAGGACGAAGGCACTCTGCACTGGAAACTACGCATTGCGAAAGACGTAGAGGTTCCGGGAGGTATAATACCAGTATCCAGGAAGACGCTTTTGTCAAAGGCCCTCAACCTCAAGTACAACAGCTGGTAGTGGTAGAGCCACCTAACCGCTATAACCTTAAACTCGGAGTGGATCTAGGAGTACGAAGGGGAGCACAGTGGTGGTTCCCGGGTATGCCGCTCCAATGCAAGTTGTCGAATGTTACCCGGGATAACGTAAAGATCCAGGGGGGCATGGTGGTTGCGACGGTTTACACTGTCAACAATTATGGATTCATTCGGGATTCAAATTCCGAGTGGGCTGCCAATTGTTCGACGGTTCGCAAGAAAGACGGGACAGTACGGGTTGTGCAGGATTTTCGAGGGGCCAATGCGCTTCTCAAGTCACAGAGTGGTGGACTCGGGGACCTGCAGCACATTATGGATGAGATGGAAGGGGCGAAGTATTCCTCCAGCATCGATTTGGCTTCAGGATTATTACAGCTTGAGATCCATGAGGACGATCGACACCTGACGGCGTTTCGAAACGCTAACGGGAAGCTGTACGAGTACGTTCGCTGCGGCTTCGGGTTGAAGACAGTGCCATCCGCGTGTGCCAACTACGTGGGAGGGCGACTGTTACCAGTAAAGGATAAAGAAATCAAGAACTGGTTAGACGATATCGCCATCCCGTCGAAAACCCTTGGATATCATTGGGGGCTGCTTCGAGAAACGCTCGAGTGTCTACGGCAAGGACGTCTAACCGTCAACCTCCAGAAATCGCATTTCTGTCAGTCGGTCATGGAGTTCGTCGGCATGATCATGGATAAGCTTGGTACCAGGCCGGCCCCGAGCAAGATTGATGCTATCACGCAGCTGTCAAGGCCGAACACGGTGGAGGAAGTGCGAGTGCTGCTAGGCATGACAGGGTACTTACGTGAATTCGTACCCCATTATAGCACAGTGGTGGCACCCATTTCCGACTTGCTGAGAGATCTAAGGTTCAGGACCAAGAGAGCGAAGAAGAAGAAAGTTCCGTGGGGAGAAGGGCAGAACAAGGCTTTTAATGCGCTTATCGAGCCTTTGTCGTCGCCACCAATTCTAGCCCTGCCGGTGTGGACATAACCGTTCTTGCTGTACACCGATGCCGGTGAGATGGGAGCAGGAGCGGTGCTAATGCAATGCATCGAAGGGGTGGAGAAGGTGATCGCTTATGGCAGCAAGAGGTGGTCAAGAGGGGACCCCAAAAGGGCAGCAACAGACCATGAATGCATGGTGGTCATGTGGGTGGTGAACAAGTTCCAACCCGCAGCCGTTTACACTCATCACGGACTGTTCGGCGTTGATTTGGCTCTTCAAAAGCCAACCCCTCACACCGAAATACCACCGCTGGACTCTGAGGTTGATGGAGCACGACATGATCTTGAAGTGGAGGCCGGGGACACAACATCAGATCCCGGACGCCATGTCGCGGCTACCGAACAAGAGCATGTGATCGAGGATTTCGACGATCCTTTTCCAGGAGACGAGTCGTTGCCAACCGTTTACAAAGGGCCACAGGGACCAGTGCTCGACGGCGTACACCTCGAAACCTTGTGAGTGGGAGATGTGGACGAAACTAGTACTCAAAGTCTTGTAGTGCTGGCAGCCGTCGCATTCACACGCGCAGACCTATCGGAGACAGACACTCAACAGGCCGAGCTTGTTATTGCACCGGAGCTTCCAGTGGTGGTCATGCTCGACTGTGGGGGGGGAGGCAGAATGCTCGCATCGGAGGGATTGCTGACGGTCAGAGGAGCGGTAGACCAGGACTGGACAGCACTGGAATACATCAGAGCAAACGGACTGGACAACGGTGCGAGGCTACTTAGGGTGACAACAGGGTCGCAAGAATGCCTAAGCATGTTGAGAGAGGTGAAACCAAACGTGGTGGTCGGTGACGCCTGCAGGAGGTTTGAAGGGGTGCGAGAGAAGGAAGGAGTATCCGGAGCGAGAAGCTTAGCCCAAGCTGCCGTCGCCTCAGACGCGCGAGTGGAATGAAACGACGAGATTCTCCCCGCTTTGGAACGAGAGTCATACATCGTGGACAAGGCGGAGATATTGGCGAGCCAAGTATGGATTCCGTGGAGGAGGAAACGGACGTTCGTGGTAGGAATCAAGGGAGGCCTTGCTACGAAGGGGAAGTTAGCCGTTTGGAAGCGGAGGTTGGAGAAGGTAAAGCAGCCAGTTCAGGAATTGGGGGGATTTCTGGGACGAAGAGGCGCATACTTCCTGAAGAGAGGTATCGGAGAGTGAGCGATTTATTCGTTCAACGAACCCATCATATTTTTGAACCGTGTTCACATCATGGGGGAAAAGCCAACCGAAGGGTATGTCGCAAACCCAGCGGATGCGGCACGCCTTGACGAAGCTGAGGAGTTTCACTTCAACGACTACGCCAAGATGACCACAGGACAGGAACAATATGTAATCCCGCAGACGGTCAGCCCAAGCGCAGCGGCAAACGTCATCGCCGATTTCACGTCTCCTCCAATGCTACGAGCAGTGTTAGTTTGAACTAGCTGCTCAAGCCTTACTGGGAAAACCAGTGCCAGAAGTCGTGGAACTGGAAGGATTGGCCTGCATGGTGTTTAGAGATTATCTCGCAGCAGCAGAAGTCTTTGGGGTGACGAGAGCGGTCACGAGATCGCAGGCGAAAGCCACTTCCCAGGAACCGGAGGTTGTTTGGGAGGCAGAACCGCCGTTCCCTGAGGAGGAGGAGATGGAGAATGCACCGGCGCAGGCAATCACTACTACTGAGCTACTAGTGAAAGTTGATCGCCCACGCAAACGCAGGGGACAGAGAGAGCCCATCCCGAAACCGAAACGGCAACGAGATCCTTTGGAGGAATCACCGAAGGACACAAGCAGCCGTTCAAGCGGATCAGGGAAAGAGGCCAAGGGGTCCCAGCGGTCGGAGCCGTCCATGCTGGAAAGGATGACAGCTATTCTCCAGGATACGCCACAACTGATCCAGAGGCAGTGCGAAGATATGGTACTTGGCAGGATTCGGAAAGAACTCCAGGAAGTGGGAAACCGAGAAGCAGAAGGTGGCGAATATGTGATGGACGACAACGACCTCTTGTGGGTAGCACCTCTGGGAAAGGTTCCACGAATTGCAGTTCCCCAATCTCTCGTTCCAGGAATTATGGCGCTGGCGCACAGCACCTATGGGCATCCAGGGACGGCGAGAATTACAGCATTGATTAGTCGTCGGTATTGCTGGCCCACCCTCATCAGGGACGTGAGAGACTACGTCCTCTCGTCTGGGTGCAGGCGTCGCGAACGATCAGCGAGTCAACGGGTTGCCATGCTACCGGCGAGGTTTCTGCGACCCGGGGAGGTACTCGAAGTCGACATCCAGGACATGGGGCTGAAGTCGGACGCAGGCAACAAATTTTTACTGGTGGAAGTCGACAAAGCCAGCAAGTTCTTGTTCGCCTTCCCGCTCCCCACGAAAGAAGCACTCGGAGTAGCGAAGAAACTGCTCGAAGTGATGCTTACTTTGGGCTACCGCTGTATGTTCGCAGTGATCCGGGATCTGAGTTCACGGCAGAAGTGATGCAACACTTTTGCAAGTGGTTGAACGTGACCATCGCCTATGGGCCTGCCGACCATCCTCGTGCGCAGGGGACGGTGGAGAGACTGGGGGGGTGGCTACACGAAGCACTAGGAGAACTGTGCAAGACCTGGCCTCACAGATGGGACGAGTACGTACAGCCGGCACTGTGGATCCATCGTACCACGCCGGACCTGCGCTTGCCGGGAAAGCCAACTCCCTTCCGTCTTTTCTTCGGTCGTGATGCGCGCACGCAACTTGATGCTACGCACCCAGAGATCGATGGTGGTGATTTCAGGGGCGGGATGCACAGATACGTGGCCGACAAACGTCAAGCGCACAAGGGGGTACGAGATGTACGGGTGGCTATATTGAAAAGACGTGATGACAGGCAGAAAACCCGTGAGAATCGGAATGCTGAAATCGGTCGGACCTCGGTAGGAACCGGTGTTGTTGTCAGAGACGAGGTGCTGGTGAAGGAGGCGGAGTCTGTGATGGCAAGAGAAGGGATACATCATAAACTAGCCCACGAGCACTAGACCGGACCTTGGGAGTTGACTGAAGTTGTCTTACCAGGACTCAGCTACATCGTCACGATAAATGGTCGAGGGATTCGCCGACGGAGTGCGTCAGCAGCGAACATCCCTTACGTCCGGAAAACCTCCGTCAGGACTTCGAGGACGAGTTTGCTCACCTGGCATGGGGAGTTGACTTCGGACTTGCAGAGCCGTCGATTGTAGCGTCGCCTATGTATACCCTAATAGACAGAGAGGCGGTGATGGGTCAGGAGAACGCTTGGAAGTGGCGATACAAGGGACGATTCGTGGATGGCACGGAGTCGCAGTGGCTGTCCGAAGAGGAGGCACGCGACAGTTTCACCCCCTTACAGCTGGACATTTTCCATGCACTGTAGGAGACGTATCACGGAGCGGAGTTCCAGGCAAGGCCGACTTTGAAGCTAACGCGGAAGGATAGAGATGGGATCGACCGTGAACATGCGTTGAAACAACACCCCTGGGGGACCGTGATCTGGAGGGAATTCGCGGACGCTGAAAGAATTAAGAAGCGTCACCTTTCAAAGATATTCGACTAGAAGTCACCATACTGGCGGGTTCGGTACGCAGACGGAGATTGGGAGGAACTCAACGAACGTGAGATCCTGAAGGCTAGGAGAGCCGGAAAGTCGCAATCCGGTTCCCTGTAAACGCGAGGAAGTGAAGTGGAGTTCGATGGAAAACGGGAGAAGACGTTAGCTGAAGACCGGCTAGCGAACAGGGTGAAGACCTCGGCCTACCCGGGTTAACCCTTATAGGACTGGAGTCCCGTTTTGGGGACAAATCACATAGAATTAGAGTGGTTTGTCCCCAAAACGGGACTGCAGTTCTAAAAGGGTTAACGGGAGAAGCCGGGAAGTGGTGGATAAGAGGCTTTCAGATGGTGCGCTTGGTGATAAATTCTAGCAAGTCCAGCAGTACCGATCTGGGACCCAATGCGAAAAAGCGCAAGGCCCAGGGTCCCTACCCCCGGGGTGACGCCTTTCCATTAAAATGGTAGACGCCACTCATTCGAGCCTCAAAGCAATCGAAACACGACCTAGTGTGGGAAAAGGCCCTTACTTTTACTCCAGTGTGTCCGCAGCCCGGTTAGCACGGTATTCGTAGGAAACCGTGCTGGGGGGGTGTTGCGGCGAATCATCGCACGTAACGTAAAATACGTACGTAAGCGGAATGCTTCCAAGGATTGTACAGCTCCAGTCAGTCCAGAAGGCTCCGCTCTTCGGTAGTCCAAAAACCGAAAGCACACAAAACCAATTCAGAGGGGAAAACGGAAGAGAACTTGAGCGTGCGTGACGGTGAACCGAGACTGAGTACTACGATCGTAATAGTAAGGCATTGTTGAAGGTTTCATACGGAGATCTGTTGTGTATCGCTAGAGCTTGGAGGAGGATTGCTTGAAACGAGATTGGAATGCGCAGGCAGAAGACTGGCCTTTGCAGGAAGCTGTTGAGACAAGGAGGCAGACCAACCTGAAAGCATCCACGGAAGGAAACGAACAAGAAGTGGTAAGAGACTGGGGACAGGGGATTGAAGACCTTAATGCGTGCGTCTTTAATGACTCTTATCCTTCGTTACAGAATGGTCGTCGCTCCTACTTTTTTCTCTCAACAGTACAGCAGCAGTCTATGCCACGCTTTGCTCCAAAAAGGGAACTATGAAGCATGTGCGATCTGTTTTCAACTTGCGACACCCCCGGGGTTTGAAGTGACAAACCTCCGGAAGGGGAACCTTGTATAGGAATACATATGTACAAAAGAATGTCAACCAACCGAGGGAAAACCAAGTAGGAAAAGCTCAAAACCCAAGGGTGCGCGCGGTGCCGAAGGCACCGCGGTGTACAGGATGGAACCGTTTTGTCCGCCGCATGCAGAAACATTGTAGGGTCTTCTCGAGCGAAATTATGGGAAAATGTCCCTGTCTGCTTAACGTGGGATGGGAATGGGACGGGAAGGTGGGAAACCATTTAGTTGACGGGATTGGACGACACGACACGATTTGTTGGTGGTACGGGAACTGATTTTTGGCGGTACTGTACGGGACGGGAATTGTTTTTCGGCGGTACGGCACAGCACGGGAAATGATCGGTAAACGGGTCGGTATTATGTCGGAGATACGGTCGGGAATAGGTCGGGAACCGAGTCGGGAATCCGGTCGGGAAACGCAGTCGGGAATGGTTGGTAACACGGTCGAGAACACAGGCTGGAGACAACGGCTGAAAATATCGAATATAATCAAAAGTGTTCTTCGTGTACTCCTCGTAGCTTTTATCTATTGACAATTATTTTACCGACTTGTTACTACGTACATACGACGAGGTATTGATATGCTACGATAGACGAGTATATAACATTCGCGAGAATGTAAAACAGGACAAAACGGGAACAAACAAAAAAACATATGGTACGTACCTGGTACACAACATCACGCTTTGTTTGCATTTGAATATCATACTTCGTATACTCCGAGTATCTAGTCCGGAGCACATCATGTTATTATCGTATCTCCTCTCTCGACAGGAAGTTTTAACTTCGTGTTTAAATACTCAAAATGAGAGGGGAAAAAAAAACAAAAAGGGAAGTACGTCGTATAAATATATGTATTCGTGCGTATTGTTGATGTTGTTGTTGTTGTTGTTGTTGTTGTCTTCACATTAAACTCGTTTCAGTTGCTAATCCCTACCAGGGTATAGTCTAATCGACCAAGATGACAGCCCGTGTTCACAAAAGTGCTAGAGCCATCAGAGAATCCTAAAGAACACGCACACTTAGCAGGGAAAGGATACACAAGTCCGAAGAGGTACACCTAAAATCCCTACAGCATGTTATGTGTGTCCAAAACTGAACTACACGCCCGCAATCTCCATTCGACTACAGCAGCATCGCCCCCCCCCTCCCACTCTTTACCAATGGATTTGCCGACTACAGCGTAACTACTGTCTGAAATGCTGTCTGTATAAAAAAACACGGTAGGCGTGGGAACAATGGAGCACGCAGCTGCTGTCTGAAGTGCTGCCAGAATGACAGTCCGCGGGCACACAGTGAAAAAGAACAGCCAACAAAAGCCATCACGTCAATTGACAATTACCCGAATCTATCCTGAATGTCTGTGTTAGGCACAGCATTATAAACATCGACACTGATTAGGAATCGTTCCACGTTGAAGGGGTCTTACACGATGCAGGCCCACAATTAAGGCACCCGGGGTATCCGCGCCATCTCTGCCGCGTCTCTCTACAAAACCAGTGACGTCATCCACACAGACCCGATACCAACATTCAGGGGAAAACACGAAATAATTGTCAACAAAAAGAATGTTTGCCCGTGCGCCACGGGTCGATGTCGTCCGTATGCTCCAATGTCTCGCTGCTCCGGCGCGTTGGTCCGGTGCCGCTGCTCTGGCGCGCTGCTCCGGTGCCGCTCTGGCCAGTCTTAGCACGACCACACTCGACCCGCTCCGTCCGTACACGCTTTCGTTGCTGTCCATCCCAGTCGGTTCCTCGCTTTCTCCCTCGTTGCACTCCGGGTGCTTGGTCTGGAAAATAAACATTCTCGCGCCGGAGGGGTCAACCAGCCCAATCTTCAGCTCGTCGCCACACGCCCCCTCCTCTTTTGATGGCGAAGCCAGGTTACTGAGACAGTACAGTTCCCTCTATCAAACACACCTAGGGCCGTGTACGTAGTGTCCGTCCACCTTCCTGATGGCCTCTGCCTCTGCGCCCAAAAATGAGATGGACATTGCTGTCTACACCGACGGCCAAAAAGGCCCGTGCATCTGAACGTTTGTGCCTGACGCACCAGTGCCGACCCAGCTCCACTGCTGCGCACGCTTCGCGGCAGGTGCGCAGCTGCAAGAAGGTATCGGTCCGCTTGAGGGTGAGTCTAGCCTTGCTCGCTAGAAAGACCCCCCCCCCTCGCTATGGGCCATGCCAAAGCAAAAGCCTTGCCGAGGCAGCGACGGGAAGCAGGGGAGGAAAAAACAACACACGATTTGTTTATATTTCGGAAATGTAAACAAATCGTAGACGCACGAATATCTGCAGTCTCCTCCAGTCTACAGCAGCATACGCACTTGCATCCATCCATGGTCATGCGATGGGACACCAAAAGAAACGGCGGTAAATGGAATGAGAACATCTGCCCCAATATTGAGATGCGGGATGGGAGAAGCTGTGCCCCAAGTTCGGGATGGGACGGGAATCCCTTATATGGCGGTGGGATGGGAATAGTGGGGACTGGGAGGAACGGGACGGGAAAACTCGGGAATGGGCAAACAGTGGGATGGGAAACAGTCGGGAACGGGAGCACGGCCATTACCGCGGGACGGTAGAGCTCGGGAACATAAACTGACGATGGTACCGGTCGGGAAATCGCGGTCGAGAATGACCAATCTGACGGTTTCCCATTCCCGTACCGTACCGTTCTCGTCCCGATCACCTTTTCTGGTCCCGACTTTTACCGCGCGTACCCTTATAAAATGCAAACAGCAAACTCCTCATAACAGCAGCAGTTGTATACCAACCAGCATTGTAAGACAGCCTTTTTATTTTGAAAAGGCTTTCATAGAAAAAATGTACGAAATACTACCCACCGGACGTGATTGAGGGGATGATATGGTGTCGTTCTCGGAGTTTCCAACGTTAACCAACGGGTACCCGGGTACCCGGGTACCCGGGGCCTAAATACGCGGCTAGTATGAAGTGTTATTATAGTGTTACTCGTACCCGTGACGGGTGTATTAGTAAGCTGGGTAATACTCGCAAGTACCTGGGTAATTGACTAAAGGGTAACACCTCTACCACGCAGTGACAATTCTCAATTGAAGACGTATCAAAAGTTATCGTTGATGCCATGCAGTAGGTCTGGGATACTATATTCAAGTTATATCAGTCCAAAATATTTACTATTGTTCAGGCTATTTAAATATAACATTGGGTGAAAAACTCGTCTATCTTATCTGCCACTTGTTTGTGATTTTCAGGCCAGATCCTAACTTGTTAGCCAAGGGAACTTTCCCAAGACGCTTAGCTGTTCCCGAGTCATCTTCTTATCATACCCTAGGGGTAGTATGTATTAATGGTATAATTCCTGTGTCATATTAAGCGCTAAGCCTACGAGTTATCTCGTCTTTCGGAATATATTATGATGCTCAGAGTATTTCTATGGGCTTACAAAGCCTCGGTGCTACTGCCTACCTGATCTTCCAAGGACACTTCAGTACACGAGAACAATCTTAGGGTCACACAAGGACGCAGTTGTTTTTTTCCCGAGACCCACACACTACCCCCCCCCCCCTCATTTCCACACCCCATCTACTCTATAAATACATTTCGCTCTTTTGTCCAGCTCCCTCCCTTGCGTAACTCAGACCCCCCCCCCTCAGCCGACCTTAAATTCAAATTTGTTTCGCTCAAACTTAACACTTGTTTCGAAGCCATATTGACGCCGAAATGAGTAAAAAAACAGACGAGTCAAAAGGGGTCAATTGATGAACCTGAAACAAAATCCCAAAAGAAACGGCCTTTATTCAGGCATAGTTGTTACACCCTCGACAGATGGTCGCACTGGCGGGCACGGGCAGCAGCATGCTGCCATGCTGGTGTTGGACAGATGATAATCCACCGATGATAAGAACCCAGAATATTGTTTTTTTGTAGAGGGGCCGCTTATTGGGCAATCAGACTTGCAGAACAATAGACATCTGAGTCTAGAGGTTGTGAGGAGAGGAGTGATAGAGTGGGGTAGGCCCATGCCCTCTTTCCAGCTACCCAGGTTATGATCCGTTCGCTACAGCCAGTACGACCTCGTGAGATGAAAAACCAACCCAGTGGGTTATACCGCATACTGGTCGAAACGGCGAGCATCTACTCGTAGGACCTCGCCAAGAACAAAACGAACCCGGTGGGTTATGCCGCATATTGGTCGAAGCGTAACATGATACGCGGCGTTTATTGTCGCCGGTGCGACGTACTGTTGTGCTCGGCTACCGTAACATGCTACTGGTGGTGGGACCAGTACAACCTATTGCTTTCCCGGGCTAGAGCAGTACCAGTGCTATCTGTTGCTGTCCCCGGCTACGGCAGTAGTATGGTGACACCTGCTGCTGCTGTATCCGGCTACAACAGTGGCGATGAACATTGAACAGAGATGTAGGTGTTTACGCCCTAATATCTTTAAGACTCCCTCTTAATGGAAATCGAGTTGTTGTACTGGTGTGTACTAGAGCAACACCATATTTACGGCTAGATGGCTACTGAGTACTTACTGCTAATGTGTTTTGCATCAGAACCTAGCCTACACGTATACTTAACTTGACTAAAGTGCCGATCATGGCTGACGATCATCAGCACTTGTTGAACGCAAATAGGAACTTGACTAAAGCGCCGACCATGGCTAACGATCATCAGCACTCGTTTCAATCAAAACAAAACTTGACTAAAGTACCGATCATGGCTACCGATCATCAGCACTCGTTGGAAGAAAAATAGAAACTTGAAACTTGACTAAAGTGCCGATCATGGCTAACGATCATCATAAATCGTCGGAAGCGATATAAGATTGACTGAAGTGCCAATCATGGCTAACGATCATCAGCACTCGTTGGAACCGATATAAAATTTACTAAAAGGCCGACCATAACGGTCATCAGCACTCGTTGGAAGCGATAAAACTTGAATAAAGTGCCGACCATGGCAAACGATAATCAGCACTCGTTGAAACGATACTTCAGTGATCAGCTCATTCACCAAGGTATTTAACAACTACCCGCCCTGTCCAAATACAACCCGTCGGGGTCCTCAACGAACTGGCCGTAGTTACGCCGCATTCTTAGTCGAACCGCAACTTAACACGCCGTGTGTTGCTATTTGCTGCTTATAAAATCACCGGTAATACTGTTGCGCTCGTGTACTGCAACACGCTATTGGCGGAACCAGTGCTATCTACGTTGGCCGACGAAATAGCGGTCAGTCGATCCCAGTTCTGGGCGGGCGTAGCTTGGGTAAACTTGCTTCTTGACTCGTCGCGATCACGGAGCTACAGAGTAGTTTTTGGTTACGTATCGTGACTGCTGCTTCCCGTTTAGAGCAGTATTACAGTAGGGTTACGTACTGCTTCCCCCGGCTACAGCTATCTACTGCTCTCCTCGGCTACAGCAGTACTAGTGCTAACGACTGCTCCCCCAGGCAACAGCAATGGCGATGAACATTGATCAGAGATGTAGGTGTTCGCGCCCTAATATCTTTAACACTCCCCCTAAATGAAAATCGCACTGTTGTGGGCACTAAAGCACCGACTAATGATAACCTTGTCTGTTGTCGACACTCGTATGTTAAACGTCTACGAAGTCCAAACGTCTTTTTCTATCAAGCAAGTCAACTGTAATAGAAATCCCAACCACTTTGAATAATCACAGCGTTTCACTGTCTGTGCTCACGATAAAGGGCTATGTACTCAACGCAACACGTTCTATTAAAACATCGGTGTCTACGATAGCGATACCCCGCATATATAAATATGGAACTAAAGTAGCTCCCCCATTAGCTAGCTGCCTCATTTCTGCTTGAGTGGACAGCGAAGAAACAAAACGCCAACGAAAAAAAAACAAACCACACGGTTGATCGTCCAGACGTCTCTTCCAGGAGGTATATCGAAACGATGCTGTTCGTGTTGATACTATTATCATCAGTGACTTCTTGTTCTGAACGTTGACTTCGTATATACTATGTATTGGTTACTCAGCCTACACTTAACACTCCTCTTCAACGCAAAGGTAAACAAATTTACTCACCAGGAATAATGATAAATAATATTGGTAGAACTAATAGAAGGTTGCCTGAAGTGTCAATCATGACTAACGGTCACCAGCACTTGTTGCCAGCGATAAACACTTGATAAAATAACCGATCTTGGCTGAATCAAACCAGTCGTTGCTGTACCCGTCGATGCTGTACCAGTCGTTGATGTACTAGTCGTTGCTGTATCAGTCGTTGCCATACCAGTTGTTGCTATACACTCGGCGTCTTTCGGACACGATAACCATGATGATGATGATGGCGATGATGATGATGATGATGATGATGATGATGATGGTTATGGTTATGATGATGATGATGATGATGATGGTTCTGACGATGACGACGACGAAGCTTGCTCCGCGTCTTGATCGAGTAGTAATATACGTAAAATGCGGAGTAGGTATGGTAGTCTCAGCAGTACGAGTAGTTCCCGCTGGAATAAGGTACCTATAAATGGGCTGTAGAACTTCTCCAGGATCCGATCTCCTTGTCGATGCGGCCCTCCAATGGACCGCCTCCGGTAGTTAGTTGCACAATTTCATCATTTTCTCCCCCTTCGAACGGTTTTTCAGTCGTCGGGGGCATGTCGAAATAACGTCAGCGTCGCTGCTGTGTCCCCCGTTCGTAGATAGTAAAGGGCCATTTAGACGTGGGTGTTGCTTCGCTGCCTCTCTTCTTTTACCGCAACAGTGTATTGCAGGTATATTTTTGACTTTATCTCCCACTGTGGTTAGCTTGGACTCTCTTCTTTTACCGCAACAGTATATTACGGGTTTGTTTCTTTGAATTTGACTCCCACTGTGATAAGCTTGGACTCTCTTCTTTTACCGCAACAGTATATTGCGGTTTTGTTTTTATGAATGTAGTGCACTTTTTTTATCGCCTCGAGTGAACTGTTGTTACCAGATATTTTAACATTCGACCCGGTTGAATCGCAAACGCAGTACCACACTCACCCCGACACAGTATGAATCGACGCGCTATGTACTGCTATCCTTCTTTTTTTACCGCAACAGTATATTGCGGGTTTTATATGGATGTAGTGTAATTTGTTATCGCCCCGAGTGAACTGTTGTTACCAGATATTTTAACACTCGACGCGGTTGAATCGCAAACGCAGTACCACACTCGCCCCGACACAGTATGAATCGACGCGCAATATATGTACTGCTATCCTTATTATTTTACCGCAACAGCATATCGCGTGTTTTGTATGGATGTAGTCTAATTTTTTATCGCCCCGAGTGAACTGTTGTTACCAGATATTTTAACACTCGGCCCGGTAGAAGCACAAATGCAATAACACACACTCCCCGACGATGTATGATTTGACGCGTTATGCACTGCTATCCTGATGATGATGAGCAGACGTCTCGATGTAGTGTAATTCCTGTCGACCCGAGTGAACTGTTGTTGCCAGATTAAACACTCGATCCGGTAGAACCGCAAACGCAGTCACACACACGCCCCGACACGGTATGGATCGACGCGCTATGCGCTGTTATCCTGATGATGAGCGTACGTTTGGATGTAGTACCATTCCTGTCGACCCTAGTTAACTGTTGTTACCAGATATTTTAACACTCGGACCGGTAGAATCACAAATGCAATAGCCCACACGCCCCGACGCAGTATGATTTGACGTGCTATGCACTGCTATCCTGATGATGATGAGCGGACGTCTGGATGTAGTGCAATTTCTGTCGACCCGAGTGAACTTTTGTTACCAGATTGAACACTCGACCCGGTAGAATCGCAAACGCAGTCACACACACGCCCCGACACAGTATGAATCGACACGCCATGCGCTGCTATCCTGATTGGCCGTTGATCGACTTCCACATGCCTTACTCGTACATACGTAGTCGAGCATTCCCGCTATTTGTTGTTTGACGTGACCTCACTTGTATTTGTTTTCCCGCCTAAATCGTGTCCAGGTCAGCTCGTTTTGGATCCCTCGTGCGGACGTCGTCTCTCGAGGATCCTTAGATGTGTGCCCCTGCTGAATACCGACGCTCATAACCTATTCAGGCATAGTTGTTACACCCTCGACAGATGGTCGCACAGGCGGGCACGGGCAGCAGCATGCTGCCATGCTGGTGTTGGACAGATGATAATCCACCGATGATAAGAACCCAGAATATTGATGTTTTGTAGAGGGGCCGCTTATTGGGCAATCAGACTTGCAGAACAATAGACATCTGAGTCTAGAGGTTGTGGTGAGAGGAGTGATAAAGTGGGGGTAGGCCCATGCCCTCTTTCCAGTTACCCAAGCTACGACGCTTTCGCTACAGCCAGTAGGACCTCGTGAGAGGAAAAACCAACCCAGTGGGTCATGCCGCATACTGGTCGAAACGGTGAGCATCTACTCGTAGGATCTCGTGAAGAACAAAACGAACCCGGTGGGTTACGCCGCATATTGGTCGAAGCGTAACATGATACGCCGTGTTTATTGTCGCCGGTGCTATCATACGTACTGTTGTGCTCGGCTACCGTAACATGCTACTAGTGGTGGGACCAGTACTACCTATTGCTTTCCCGGGCTACAGCAGTACCAGTGATATATGTTGCTGTCCCCGGCTACGCCAGTAGTATGGTGACACCTGCTGCCTGCTGCTGCTGTATCCGGCTACAACAGTGGCGATGAACATTGAACAGAGATGTAGGTGTTCACGCCCTAATATCTTTAATAGCCTTATTATTGAGGTCAGTTGATAAACAACACGAACGCCTGGTCGAAACGATACGAATGGGCCGCACGTGTGTTGTTTGTGTGTGTGCTTCATGGGTAAGTCGTTGAGTCATATAATACCTGATGGCCGTTAAACCCTGGATATAGATATACCACATTTCACCATGGCGCCAACAACTTTCGCGCCGGGATCCTCCCCTTTCGAATCGGGATGTTTCGGGGGCGGGCACAACCGAGACGGTGGTGTCTGTGTGCGTGTGTGCGGCCGGTTGTTCGAAAGGTTGCAGTAGTCTTGTATGGCGTTTAGTGTATTTATACTAAAATCTACATATGCTACTTCGTGTATCTCTTAATATGATTATCTGGTGCCGTTTCGTCACAAATCGCTGTCAGGCGTCCGAAACGGTCAATTCCTATCAATTCATATGATTATATTGTGTCGTTTCGTCACAAATTGCTCTCAGGCGTCCGAGGGTCGAATCGGCGAACCGTGGCTACGTATTTCCTTTTTTTGCCCTATACCTCTCTCACGTCCGCCGCCCACTGTACATGTCATAATGCAGTTTTTGTCAAGATCCACTACTATTGCTGTGTTATCCTTTTTGCCAGCACTGAAGTTTCGTTTGCGTGTTGTGAACTTTCGTCGTCTTTCGTTAGCTTCGTCGGCGGCGTGGGCCGACGGCGAATGTTTCCCCTTGTATACGTATATGTATAGGTACCAAATGGACATTTTCCCGGAATATTTTCACTTTTCACCTCCGGCCGCGGGTCTTTCTCGCGCTATCGGCTGCGGGGCACGCAGAGAGCCCGCATGTGTACGCCACGGCGCAAGTGTGGGTCCCGGCCAATGCCCGTGGGGCGTGCTCTGGGCCTTCAAATTCGCAAATTCTGGCAAATAACTCAGGGGAGGCGTTCCGACTTGACACCGCCTCGCAAGTACTACGGAAAACCTACCGTACGACTGTTTTTTATCAACTTTGATGGCTCGTTTTTGACCCGACGTATGAACGGAAAACAAGGACCACACCGACATCGAACGAGGCACACATCAAGCGTCGTACAGCAGTAGTTGATACCATGTTGCATGCGTCTGCTCTGTCTGAGCTTTGTACAGCAGTAGTAGCAGTTGTAGGAGACGCTTGAAAAATCACATGCATGCGCAATTTATTAATTTGGTTCCACGATTTTGGAATCTACGTAGAGTACATATACAGATATACGAGTACTATCTGCAGCAGTACGAGTACGTAGGCATATTATATTTAGGGCAATGGTCATTTGGGGGTATACCCCCTGGTTTTACGGCCATTTGGGGGTAGGGTCAACTTGCGCCCGCGGAAAGGGCTCCCGCGGGCCCAAACAGGCCTCAAACGCCATTCCGAAGGCCTGGCGAGATGCCCGAAGCCCGCGCCAAGCACGCACATGTTTTTTTGTTTTTTTTCAGGCACGTCTTTGGGCCTTACAGGGCGGCGGCGCACGAGGGAGCAGACTAAGCCCCCCGTTTGACCACATCTCGGGAGGGCATCTCGGGGGGGGATAACCCCTCGTACCTACTAAATTTATCTACTCCCCCCGATTGACCACTTTTTTCACCCCGTTCGACCGAAACCATACCCCCGTTTGACCATCTGCGACAGCCTCAAAAGCGACTACAGCATAGGCCCAGGCCTTTAAGGCATGCCTGAAATAATGCCTGAATGACCTTTTCTGAAAACAGCGTGCCTGAACGCGATTTTCGTGCCTATCTTGCCTATCTTTTCTCAGGCACGGCCAGGCATGTCAAAATGACAAAAAAGGCATACAAAATAACGCCGTTATATTGGAACTCCCAATTTTAGGGGAAAGGGGGTTATTTGTTGTGTTTTTTTTTGCGGTCACGCGGTCACACAGTGCATCAGTGCACGTACAGACGCACAGCCCACAGCCAAGGCATCCCGCACGGCCACAGCTCTGCTAGGTGGTGTCGTTCCAGAGTATCACGATATCACCTTCTGGGTGGCAGGCACCATGTCCGGTAAAGAAGGAAGTACACACACACCACCAGAAGTTTCGTAGATTGCGGTAGAGAGGGGTCAACGGTCAACACCAATCGTAGTGTGCCGTCAAGTGAGGGTCATTGGGTGACGTAGAACAACACTCTTGCTTGGCGTCTTCTGATACGCAGGCTCTTCACGGAATGATGTAGACTAGGCAACGGACTTTCAATGATTTGGATGGTGCTTTCTTGTGGTTTTTGTGTCCGATGAATTGACCGATCATATCGCTGAAGGGTGATGGAGCAGAACAGACCCAACGCTGGGGCTTGATGATTTGCTCGCCCGCGCATGCACGAGGTTTGGATTCGAACTTGATGATTTTTTTTATCAACAGTGCGAATCAAAGCTCGTTTTGTTTCATGTCGCCCCGGTGGGCTAGCAGGTAACCACGACGCTTGTTAAGCGTCAAGGTCACGAGTTCGAGCCCCCCCGTGTGCATGCTCGTAGGGACTTTTTCTAGCAAAAAATCTTGACTAGCTGAAAGCGCGAGAGCGTGGGTCAGCAAAATTCGATGAAAATCGACGGGAAGGCTGGACCCTCTGCGCGATAAAAAATAGCTACTACTACTACTACTACTACTACTACTACTATACCACTACTACTACTACTACTACAATACTACTTACTCTACTACTACTACTAATATAAGGGTAATGCTATTTGCGACACCGGTGTCGCAAATAGTTATTTGCGACACGGTGTCGCAAATAAGCCCCTTATTTGCGACACCGCGCTGTGTTCGCGGCAGAACCTCAGACTGACCCCTAACTACCAAGGTGGTCGGCATGGCGTAAGGCTACCCCTGAACTATGCGCAGCCAAAACGGGTCAGTACTCGAGGAATATGTTGGTATTTGGGGCAACCGAAAATCTTCAGACCGTGTCGCAAATAAGCTATTTGCGACACGGTGTCGCAAATAAACCCTTATTTGCGACACCGCGCTGCGTTCGCGGACAGACAACTCAGATGACTCCTAACTACCAAGGGGGTGTCGGCATGGCGTAAGGCTACCACTGAAGCTATCCCGCAGCCAGAACAGGCCTGTACTCGAGGAGATAAGTGTCCTGGGGCAACCAACAAAAGTTCAGATCGTGTCGCACATAAGCCTTATTTGCGACGCCTGTGACAAAATCGGGAACCTGTTTACAACTACGTACTCAACATCTACAGTACCCCAAGTCCAATTATTAATAGGTTGTTATAGTATCTGGATATACGTAATATCTCGCAATCTCAGCAAGACCCAGTCAAAACTTAGATCCGCGCACTCTGCATGTACAGCACTGGACATATGTGGTGACGAATGTAGATCCAGCCAATACTATGCAAGGTCGGAAAATCCATCGTGTTGTCCCGAGCGGGGTGGTATAGGACTGCTCGATACCTCAAGCCCCAACTCCAACTGCGACTTCACAAAACAAAAACACAAGCAACTGAGAACAGCTCTCGATTGGATTCAATACCCATAACAGCAAGGCCTTACGTACCAATACCTAGTATATGACAAAACTTCACTAACTACGAGTACGTATGCTGAGTACTCGTACTACTGCTGCTGGTGCTACAACAGGTGCGATTTTGTCGGGAAAAAACTCGTACAGCGTACATGGCGCATAACTAGGGAAGCTTTTTTAGCTGCGATGCTCTTGTGCATGTATGTGTAGGCTGTGTTCGTTGCCTTGACCGATAATCCTATTATACAAAATTGTGTTCACATAGCGTTTCGAAAGTGTTAAAAAATGAATGGGTAATGCTATTCGCGACACCGATATAGGCCAATACGACAACTGCACTGCTGCTGTAGATTCCGTAGATTCCGTACACCCACCTATTTCGCTAGCATCCACAGACCACGCACTACACAACTGCGTACACAAAGAGCTGCGTGCAAAACACAACTTCGGCGCCAGTTCTTTGTGTCCATAATATCAAGTGACCTGTCAACAGAATACCCGACGCTTTGAACGATACAAGCACTCGTCGTTAAACTACGGACGACACAGAACACGGTGCGGAAAAACATTGATCAAGTCACAGTAGTTTCGAATACAACCACAGCCGACAACGTGCCTAACAACTGTCTACTCGTGGTTGGAATTAGGTGATTGGTTGCCCGGTAGCCCGACCTCACACTACACAAATCCGTCGTAATCCTGGTCTAAGCGGGGCGCGCGCGACGAAGTCGTGCGATGTCGTAAATAAGGCTTATGTTCGACAACGTCTTGAACTATTTTTCGGTTGCCCCAAGATACCACTTATCTCCTCGAGTACAGGCCCGTTGGCTGCGCGATAGCTTCAGTGGTAGCCTTACGCCATGCGACACCCTTCGGTAGTTAGGAGTCAATCTGAGGTGTCTGCCGCGAACGCAACGCGGTGTCGCAAATAAGCCCCTTATTTGCGACACCGTGTCGCAAATAGCTTATTTGCGACACGGTCTGAAGATTCTTCGGTTGCCCAAGATACCACATATCTCCTCGAGTACTGACCCGTTTTGGCTGCGCGATAGCTTCAGTGGTAGCCTTACGCCATGCCGACACCCCCTTGGTAGTTAGGAGTCAATCTGAGGTGTCTGCCGCGAACGCAGCGCGGTGTCGCAAATAAGGGGCTTATTTGCGACACCGTGTCGCAAATAGCTTATTTGCGACACGGTCTGAAGATTCTTCGGTTGCCCCAAGATACCACATATTTCCTCGAGTACTGACCCGTTTTGGACTGCGCGATAGATTCAGGGGTAGCCTTACGCCATGCCGACACCCCCTTGGTAGTTAGGAGTCAATCTGAGGTGTCTCCGCGAACGACAGCGCGGTGTCGCAAATAA